>BGPR01013240.1:0-17296 GCA_013235015.1 Araneus ventricosus
ACCCTTTTTGCTCTGCTTCTAGGAATGCATTCCCTCGTTGATTCTCTATTGTTCAGATTCCTTGAACACATTCCTCTAACTTATAGACAGGGGTGTAGATGGGGGTTCTTGTGATTGACATCAGTAAAAGTCGCATTTATACAGTAGCCAATTAGAGAGGTTAGTGCTGTACGTAGCAAGTGACATTGATCGCTAACGAAAGAACCATCTTTAGAGTTTTGGTTAGATGGTTACGAATGGCGAAAAAAACGAAATAGTCGCTTTCGTTTAAAATGGATGTTATTAAAAAAATTCGAAGAAAATCCTTGCACCTCGAAAAAAGCTTTAACGGAGTATTTTAATGTCCCAGAATCGACAATGAGAGAGATTTTAAAAAATCGGGAGCATTTCTATTTTCTTTGTGTTCTTAAAAAATAATTAACGGAAGTTATACACGTATTTGCGTTTTGAAACTAATCTTATTTTCATTTTTCAGTAGTGTATACATAGTATTAGTTAACAAATATATGTACACTGTATTGATGTTTCACTTTTAAGCTCGCTTTTGTGGTTTTTCACTTATGCGCGTTTTTTTTCGTTATCCCCTGTGCCCGCGCATTAAATGAGAGATCACTGTATTACAAAATGTCACTGTACTTATAGTCATAGCAATTTTTTTTAAATGTCTAGCCTTGTGACCCTAATTATCCAGACTATGCTGCTACTGGTCCTCTTTGTAAAGAGTCAGGGATCATTCCTTCACGACTGAGTTACTCATGGGAGATAGCTATGCCATTAAGTGAAGAAAGTATATCGCCTTTTGAAACTGTGACTGATTCAACACTCTTTACTTCTGCTCATCATAAGGCAAGCCTTTTTCTTATTTAAATATTCATTCGGGTCTAAATTTGCTTTGTGTGAAAATATGCTAAATTAACACATCTGTATTACAGATTGTATGTACAAACCGAGGTGAATGTAAGTTCATAGTTGATTCTCAAATATTTGAAATTTTTTAATTTATTAATCCTGCAGCTACTTGAAAAACCATTAAGTTAATAGCCTTTAATTACTTTGTTTGAAAGTCCAATAATTTAAAATTTATGAAAAATTGTTATGTAGGATTTACATGGAAGTATATTAAAAACATTAAACAAGTAAAATCCCAAAGGAAAAATTTGGATACAAGCATTTTTCCCCCTTTTATTTATAACTATCTTTTTGATAATTTTATATAATTTTCATTGCATGTGCAAAAACCATGGTCTTTGATAATTTATTAATATGATTTTAAATAATTATTAAAAAAGTTCCCTTTTTTTAAAAAAGTTTCTTTTACAGAGCGCAGTTTTGTTTATAACTTTGTAAACATTGTCATAAATCTGTCCGGAAATATTAGTGAAACAGAGCTTGTAACATCGGTTAAAAATTCTTGGGCATACTTATCGATTAGACAAGAATATCAATTATTTTTGAGTGCATCAATTCTTTCATCCAGGCGACAGTAGGTAATTTTGGACGGGGAAGCGGTGCACTGCTCCTAAATACCAGCATAAGCATTCATCGGTCTTATTTATTTTAATGTACTCCCTAAAAGTAATTTATCATAAAATTATTTTTTATTTATACACTGTGTATTAATGCAACAAATGTTTTCTATTTAAATAAATGCGATTTCCTACGCGTTTTGTTAGAAAGAAACAGAACTCCGGGCCTACGAAGCCCGACGCGCGTCCTTGCGGGTTAATAAATAATTCATATTTTTCAGTTTTGAGATTTATATTTTTTGAATGATACTTGAATCGCATTTCAAAAGAAATGTGTATTTAATTTATTTTGCTACATTGCATACATTTTGCATGCTTCAGTATTAAATTTTAATATTCGATTCCTAAATACAACGCTACTTTATGTAAAATATATATTATACTAATTTTGAAAAGGAAACTAGAATCTAAATCTTTAAAACAGTAGTTTATTTTCTGTGTTTTTCATGCATTTATGGATTATTTGAGGACTATTTTGGTATAAATATTTTTATATGTCTTATATTAAATAAACTATGAATGTGACAATTATATTGCAGGTATTAGATAGTATTTACTTCCGACCGCAAGAAAGAATCCGTTGTGTTGTTCAGCCTATTGATTCCAAAAATAATCTGGGCATCCCACTTCAGAGTAAAATGGTTAAAATAAGTTCTGACATAGGTATCATTCTTTTTGTTTAATCTGTTCTTTTGCTTTTCATTTTATTTGATGTGATCCATGTATTAGAAAAATATAATTTATATGCAGAGTTGATGCTCAAATATTAATAGCAAGAAAATTATTTTTACATTGATTTTTTTTAAATCTATATATGTTGATTCTGATCTTGAAAGATATTTGATTGAGCATAAACTTATTTATTCATGTAAAATTGTTAAAATAAAAAGTCACTTTAGTCTATTTTTATCGCACTGATATATTATTGCCTGAGAAAGAAATAATTAAAAAGTAATTTTTTAAGTGGAGTAATCCTCAAAATACTTTTGAAATTTTTGTTGCATTTCTTTAGAAACTTGATATTTTTATTGTGTGAGTTCTTTTTCGATGTCTTTAATAGAATTTTATTTTTGTGATTTTGATCTTGTTGTATCTTTTTTACCCCAGGATTTTGTCACTCAACATTGAGATCACCTTTTGTGCAACTAAATCTGCAATCACAACCATTTGTAGCTAGTCTTAGTTATCTGAACTCATCGCATCCTTTTCATCCAAACAAGTTGCATATCCATATAGAAATTCCGCATGAAGTAACTATTACATTTATTTTCCTTTTTGTTGTTGGTCATTGTTAAGCAGCACTCATAGTCAGTCACTCAAACAATCATAGTCGGGAGGGCACCAGTGGGGGGATAGGGAGCCAGCCCCCCCCCCGGCGGGGAACATTTTTGTGTTGGGTATTCAACTAGTTGATAAATAAAGATCTGGCGAAAATTTGAGACCAATTTCATTACATTCATCAACTAAAATTTTCATTTTGTTCTTTAAAAAAGCTAAAATATAAAATTTTATTTTAATATATAAAATTATGTATTTTATATGTTTATAAAATACAATTTTATTTCAGCGATTTATTTGTAAAATGAATCAATAAGTGTAATGAAATATGTTAGTCAGTGGCGGACTGGGTCTCAAAATAGTGGTTGCCAGGAGTCAGTGAGGGTCCACACATATCTACAATCATAACATTAATTCATATATAATATTTAATAATTATATATTTAATTCAATTTTTTTATTATATATTTAATTTTTCCGCTATTTAAAATAAATCCCTTTTAACACACCTTAATTTTAAAAAATAAGATCATTTCTACGTTTAAAATAACGAAATTGTGATTAAATTATTTCGTATACGGTTTTAGCGACAAAGTATGAAAGAGAAATGCTGCCCATTCATAAGGCATCTGTTGAAAGAGGCCTTTAAAACAAACTTCTTTGGATGATTTAGAGTTAAGTAGTTTGCACTGGTAATGTTTCAGTAATTTGTAATTAAACTGGTATCATTAAAAAGATATTTTTGAATTATAAATGATTCAAAAATCATTTTGTTAGATAGTATTTTTTGAAAATATTGCAAAAAACGCCAAAATCTTGCTTAATTTTTAAGTAACTAAAATTTTAACTTACTTTTTTGCTTTAAAAAGCTGACAATTATTTTCATCTTGTTTTGAAGACCATGTGTGCCAAATTTCATAAAGAGCGATCAAAACTATAGATTTGTACAAAATACATTCTTATAATGTAGAACATTTCTTTTGATGTATTAAAATGCAGTTCATTTTCGTTGTTTCCGCCAGTTTTTTTCTTCTTTAAGTTCAGTCTTTTTCTTTCTTTCTTCGTTACTGGAAATAAATTTAGTTTTTGATGGATTTCTATTTATTTTGATAGATTTCTATGTTATTTTGATAAATTTACTTTTTAGCAATGACCTTAAGCTCATATTTCCACTTAAGTCAAGATAATCTTCCTGCAGATTATGTAATTCATTTATTTGCTATGATTAGGTTAAATTTTCACTTTATAATAAGCTTAATAATGCACAATAATTGTAGATTATAATTATGCAAAACTTTAAAAAATAATCTTCATTGAATCTCGTGTTTTTTAGACTTTTATAACAGTTGAATGTAAAGACTTATATCATTAGTTTCATTAGACACAAAAACATAATGCATCAAAATTTATCTGAAATGCTAATACATTTCCTATCTACTATTTTTTTTTCTTTGCACAACTAATTTCTTTCTCGATCTTTTGTAGCGATTAATTCTTTCAATTTAACAAAAATGAAATAAGTTGGCGAATTTAAAGTTTGTTAATATAATCAAATTAAGACAATTAATAAGATGGACGAGTCGGTTGGTATGTGGTGATGAATGGGGCTAATGTTTAATACTACAAAGGCAATGTAAAAATAGAGAAATGATTATTTCAGCTTACCTCTAACTTTATTTTTTTCCTTTTGCAAGATGCGTAACATATGTCCTTGCTCTCTTCCGACTAAAAACAGAAATAACACTGTTCGCATCGATTATTTTCCATGAAAGATTGACCAATAAGACTCTTCTAAACGCAAACTACCCCCAAATGCATAAAGAAAACCGTGAGTTTCGTCTTTCATAGATGTTATTTGGTGCCTTCAACGGCACAATTTCTCCCACCCATCCACCCCCACCCTAGTCATAGTTTTCGCCAAGAAAACCTTTTCCTACACGCGAGTTCCCTTGTTTGTCGGATTTATGACAGTAAAATGAAACTACAAAAAAAGAAGAAAAAAAAAGCACCTCTTATAGCCCTCTCTCACAAGAACCGCACCCTTTCTGCACAAAGGGATGCAATTCCTTCCGTCTCTCCGGGGGCTTCCGAAACCAACAAAAAATCTTAATGAGTATTGCGGTTCGACTTTGCACAGAAGAGATACCCTGTTCTAATGCCCTGAGGGTTTGTGGGATGGCTACAACATTCTGAAGAAACATCTGTAAATGATCTGAAGCTTAAAGGAAGTGGACAGAGACCTCAGTACAGTTCCTACTGGCAGTTGTAGATTGAGTATGCAATCTTGGATCGGTATTCGACCACCCGCTGTTCGAATTACGACGGCAGTAAATCCCCACCAACGGGTGTGGAACGCCGAAACATGGACCTTGGGTACAGGGCTATTTATTTATGTGCTTTAGAAAAGCTTACAATAGAGAAAGAGTTCTTCTTTTCTCTGCCACACTTCCTGGGGAGGCCCAAATAGTCTTCTGTTTAAGGGGACCCACTTGCCATCGGGCAAGCTTGCAACCTCGCTAGTCCGCCACTGATGTTAGTACATATATTACATGCACATTGGATGCCAAAATCCTCAAACTGTCTATAACGATAACTTATCTGTATCAATATATTTTCTAGTTCCCTACAATATCGTTATAGACAGGTTTAACTGTATTATTTTATGTAGCAAATGCATGAGGCTGCACTATTTTATTTAATATAAAAATTTAAAAGATGTATACAATTTGATGGATACAACTGCCACCCTATTTCTAGGCATCTAAAAGCTTTAAGTAATTAGCCATAAGTCAGTGTTTGTCTTCAGACAATACATTCTAATATGAGTGTGTTTGCTTTGCTTTATGCTTCCTATTTTAGGTCAAAATTTATTTATGAATTTAACACATGCTCATTTCTTTTTATACATTTAGATTAAAATGTAACAATTATCATTTCTTACAGGATGGTCTTCTACCATTAATTTCAACTTATCCACTTCATAATATTCAGTTCTTGTTAACACAGAGTATTTACAGACAGCAACATGTCTGTTCCAATCTGCAAAGTATCTCTCCAGATATAGAGAAGAATAAAAGTTTTCTTAAAAGCTTTAAACCTTCAAAAGATGACATGCATTTAGCTTTTCCTTATCATGGAAACAAATGCGAGAATGATACTGGAATACTTTATCAACACCTTAATTTAAAAAGATGCAAGTGGTCTTTTGATGCATGGTATTCAATGGCTGAGCTTGTAGAACTTTGTGGAGGAACAGTAACTTCAGACTTTAAGGTAATATTTAAGCAACGTTTATTAATCAAAATACCTGCTTAGTTGTGTATGATTCTTTTTGTTATATTTAATATCCTGATTATAAATATACACAAAATATTTTTTATTCATCAAAACTACATGTAATAATATTTGTATATGTTAATGCATATTCTTATATATTTTTTTTTTTACTTAATTACTATTAGATGATGTACAGGTCTCTAATGTGTCAAATAATTGCCTTCTACTGATGTGTGTTTATTTCATACATTAGAAGCTTTTTTTTGTCGAATAATTCAGTTTGCATTGTACTGGATTGATTATTGTTTCAGAAGTTTATCTTCTAATATCGATATTATTTTTAAATATTGTTCATATCTTGGTTAACCAAATGCAGATGGGAACTTTTTGTTTCCAATGGAGGAAATTCTAATCTTTGAATTAGGTTCTGCTTATGATTTTGGCACATTTTTTTGTCAGTAATAAAATTAAAGAAGCACTTCCTAGTGATCAGAAGATGCAAAGCATCAATCAGAATATACAAAATAAAAATAGAAAAATATACAGTCAAACAAGAGAAAATGTAAGGAGCAACTTTATGAAAACAACTCATCTTTAATACTACTAATTTTTCTTCTTCAACTCTTTGACTCTAAGTGACCCGAAAGCAAGAAATTCTCATGGAAAGACAATGGAGGTACAGAATTTTTTAAAAAAATAGTTTTAGCATAAAATCAGTACTGTGTGCTCTCTACAACTGTGTAGTTTAATTTTTAAAGTTTCTACATTTTCCTTGCTTGACTGTCCACAAAATGAAGAAAATCGGTTACAATATAGCAGGGGCGGCGCCAGCGGGGGGCAAGGGGGCAATTGCCTCCCCCCGTCGGCGAGAAATTAAGACTTTCGTCGGCAAAATCTTTGCAATTTTGGGAGATATTGAGAGCAGGGTATCAAGGAATATAATAATTTTAACTCCATCTTTAAGTTATTAGATAATAAACGGTCGAAATAAGCGGTTTGTGTCCGAATTTGAGGACGGTTAGGTCAACAGAATGACCGACATCCTTTTAAGTTGTCGTCCATTTGGCCAGTAGTTCGCACCACATTTCAAAGAATAACCGATAAGGCGACAAGTGAATCAAATGTCGCATTTTGCCGACTGTTATCGGTCTGTCGGCTAAGAGATCAACAAGACGGATGAAAATATTTATGTTTTGTTTTCTCTATCGACTGTTTCGATCACTTTTCGGTGGAATTATTAGGTAAAACTAAAGTATCTGTATTACACAAGAGTGTGGCTACACATAGTGGTCATTCCTCTCAAAGGCCATTTTTGTTCGGCGTGGAATTTTTCGTCCCATAATCATAATGTTAAAATAAAATCTATTAACAGCCACTCAAACCTCTCTGAACAGTCGGGTTTGTCGCGCTCTCAATTTCAATGAAATTCTTTCCTTTTGCCTCTCCCACCTTGGACATTTTATAAAGAGAAAATTGAGGAAAGAAAGAAAAAAAATCACACACTGAAAAACAACAGCGGAAATCAGATAGAAATTAATCATTCCTTTCATGTGAAGAGAAGAATGAATTTCGGACTCTAAAGTTTGGGCATTAAAGAGTTCATTTTTGCCTTTCAGGTGCTCATTCGAACTCTGACAAAAAATTTGTTAGTATGGTCGTGGCCTCAGTGAATGAAACTTCCAGCTCAGCGACTTTAGGAAAAATAGACGATAATATTGCCTTTCTTCAACAACTACCGACGAAATAATTCTAGATATATTTTTACAATTACAAAAAATTAAAAAAGTGACCTTCGAAAGAGGTGAAAGTCCCAAACAAGACACAAATGTTATCTTATTTCTGAAAATGAAAAAATAAAAAGGAAAGAAATAAAGAGAGAAATTTTCGGATCAAGTACTTTTTTCCTTTGGATAATTTTTAAAATTAGATTTATCAGAAATGACGAATATAGGTCTTATTTAAATATTTTATACTTCCACTCCCAAACATAATAACCTTTTAGGGCGGCCAATTTTCCTTGGAACGGTGGTTGACCACTGTAGAGGAGTTTCGGTGTATTACATACTAGCCGCCCTCTTAGACCAGTTTGTTAGTTGGGAATATAAATTCAATTGAATCTCATTGTTGTGTGAAATATCCATATGGTTCGCCATTTTATTTTGTCAAGTCGGCTGGTGAGAAATTGAATTCTTACATGACTCCTTAAAAATTCCATCGGCGGATCATATCCGGTGAGTGACGTAGGGTTGCAATTTTAAAAAAAAGTTTGTCAACTTTGATGCTTGCTTACTATGACTGCAGATTATGAAGAAGCCAACCAATGACAACAGATAATGTTGGACCAAGCTGAATACCAAAAAGTGGGTGGCAAAAGAGGAAAACTGGGGAACTGGGGTTTTTCGATTTTTTGAGGAGGACGAAAAGAATAAAAAAAGAAAAGACAGAAGGGAATTTGGTAGCCGTCGAAGAAGGATGAACGTTGTTTGTGGATGAGGTGAAAAGTGAAATCAAAAACGATGCAACTCGGCCGGATGATAATGACATGCCATTGTGATAAAGCGCTCCTATGTCTCAGATAAGTCACTCCTTTTATTAATTTTTGGCAATCAATAACATTAAAATATAGCAGCAAACCCCGATAAAAATATAAAAGCTCGCCAGCTAGGCTAATATTAACTTATATTTTCATTTCGGTATTGTGAATATATTATAAATAAATCCTTTGCATTATTCGGAACTAGCTTACTTTTTGAAATCAATTATACGATCTAAGCTAATAATTTTAGGAGAGTCACGAATTTGGAAGATAAACGTAACATCATGTACATAATTTGATTTTCATAGTTCCCTTAAAAAAAGCAATTTTAAACTTCAAATTGTTATAGACACTTCACCTGTGTTCTTTTAGTAGCTTTGCATCTGTTCTGTTCATTGTCTACATGAACGTCCCTAATGGAATCAAGTAACTGCATGCGTCATCTAACATCTAATTGCACGTCGTCGGCACCTTCCTTATTCCTTATGCAAAATACTTGTAGCATGCTGGCTGGATTAAAACATGCTGATAGAAAGAATTAAAACACAACAACCATAATCATTGAACTTACTAAATATGTTTCCAAATATAATTATTACCTTAGAGGACTTCGTTTACAGATTTAACAGAAAATTTGATGAAACAAAAAGAAATCTCAATCCATTAGGACATTACCTTAGCTTTCAATAATGGAAGTGAAACACGGAATTAAGTATTATTTGGCAACGATTTGAATCAGATTTCAACACTGAAAAGTACTGTTTTAAATTATGCCTTAAAATATTTTTACAAATTTATTAAAATTAGGGAAAAAAATACGGCATCTTCATTGATATCATTAAAAAGATGAGTTTTTAAATTTTCAGATGGTGGCTGGTACTGATCAAAAATACTATTTTAAACTTGCCTCAATAAACGTGGAGCATTCTGATTTGTTAGCTATGCTTGCAAAGTGAGATGAATTGGTAAAATCGGTCCAGTTATTGAGACCGGGAACACAGTCAAGGTTTCCTCTCCTAGAGAATGTACAATGAAGTAGTGTCTTTTGCGATTTTTCTCGAAAATGAAGAATTGAGATGGAGAAGCGACCATTGACGATGTATCTAGGGTCGTGAGCTTTCATATAAAATATCATTGAAAAGGTAATTTTTTGAACTTTCAGATGGTGTAAAAAGGATTTCCGTGCTGTAATATTTTCGAAAGTTATTAATGGAGAACGCCAAAATTTCGCTTAATTTTGAATTAATTAAAATTCTAAATAAAATTTCAAAAAAGGGCTCCGAGGTGCACATTCCCACCCTCCAAAGTAGGTTTGTGCCAAATTCCTTGCTCTAGGTCCAGCGGTCTGCCCTGTAGAGAACCAATACACACACATTCTCTTTTATTATTATTGAGATATGAAGATATTGCATTTATAGGTTTAAAATTTGTTAATAATTATTTTTACTTGTCTCGGCTATTATTTTATTTTGTTATGAAATTTAGAAAATAATCTGCAAATTTTTTCAATATCAGTGTGGTACATTTCATTTCCTGAAATTTACGTTCATAATTCTTCATTTTCTATTATTGTTTGTCGTTCAGTCAGACCATTCTTATTGCACCAACATTTAGCTAATTATTCCAAATAATTAATCACTATAATCAAATTCGCTAATAATTACCTTTAATTAAATATAAAATTAATTGTTATCTGTTATTTTGAAGTTACCTAAATTTGAAAAACTTTGCGTGCCCCCCGTCGGAGATGTTTTGCCCTCCCCCCCCATTGGAAAATTTCTGGCGTCGCCTCGTAATATAGATCTATTTAGTAATTTTTTAGATTACTTCTTTCAAACATGTAAGCACATAAAACGCCATTATTTTTTATATATATGAGAAATCATAAATTTAAGATGTTGTTTTTGGCACATTTTTCCCATTAGTTTTAATGTCTTGTTGAAAGTGTTGTTACTGTATGGCAAACTTATTTGGAATTATGAAGAAATCATGTCTCTTAATAATTCTTGTTTTTAAGGGGGAAACATATATTTATTTGCTAGTAAAGCATTTTAATATTATTTATTCTGTATGTAAGACATGCATCAATAATATGGATAAAAATGTTTTAAAATATTTTCTTGTCTAGATTAATATTAAATGGATTGGTAATATTAAAAGATGACATGAATATCATGCTTCATCATTTTTATTGCTAATAATTCTGTAAATTTTTTCAGTTCTATTGTCCTAGATTACCTTAATATCCCAATACAGATTTAAAAATCCCAAATAGTTATCTAAAGTTTACCTATGATAAATTTGTATCTTAAGTAAGGAATATGAGATTTATTTGTACAGTAATGAATTGATCTGCCACTTTGACAATTTAGAATCCTATGTTTCTTGAGGAACAATTTCAAACATTTTGTTTCATTTTCAGGCTCGAGATACAGATCAAACTTATGTAACAGTACTTCTTCCTTTGTATGTGACGTATGTTTTTGCTGCTGCACCCACAGGGTGGACATCTTTAGAGCATCGAACAGAAATGGAATTTTCTTTCTATTATGATACATTTTTATGGAAGGGAGGTTCACATAGTGATAGCTCATTGAATGCTACAGTTGGAATGGTCCGAGTTGGAACAAATTCTGCAGGATATATGTTCTTTGAATTCAAAACACTTGCAAAATTCTATGGTAAAAAATTACAGGATCAACTTCTAATAAATGTGTAGCGTCAATGTTTTAGATGTCTCTTTAAACATATTTTTATAAACTGCAACTTTACTTTATTGCATGTTCTTATGAAAACTTTGCATTGTACTGAATTGATTATTGTTTCAGAAGTTTATTTACTAATATGGATATTATTTTTAAATATTGTTCATATCTTGGTTAATCAAATACAGATGAGAACTTTTTGTTTCCAATGCAGGAAACAAAACAACAGTTTTACTGTTCTTACAAAACATTACAGAACTTGATTACATGTTCTACATGTAACATCAAACTTACACTGTCCTAAAAAATAATAATAAATATTTATGACATCATATGCCTTCAAAATTAAATTTTTCTATCTTTCTTAAAAATTGTTACTTATATATTTGTTACACATATGTATCACAGTATCAATAATTTTTACACCAAGTGTATTAAATTTATTAGCATTATTCATCACCATAACTAATTAACTTCATCACGATAGCTAATAAGTAATCAACTTAACTCTGCTAACTGTTTTAATAGGCTTATAAAAAATTAAAAATGTTTAAATAAATTTTTAGAAGATTAATATATTACAGAAATTGCTAAAATAAACTATTTGAAAAGTTATTTGTTTATAAAGTATGCTTTAAATAATAACATACTTATGAATATTAAAAGATTACTGAAATTATTTATAAATAAACCTTGTTTTGCACTAAACTATTTATTCCTATTAATACATAAACTAAGAACATGATCCTATATTCCAGGTTGCTTTGTTTTGAATCATCACACGTTACCAGGTTTCAAAAGCTCAGTGTCTGCTCCAAGTAATCTGGATGTCCAATTTGATTTGGAATTGTTGTGGAGTGAACAAACGTTTGATGGGCCGATTCAATTTTGGAGATCAACAAGCAAATACAATCTAATGGTAAATCAGAAGTCAACATCCATTTCACCTCAAATTTAAAAACATATTATTTTGCTTAAAACTTATAAAATTTAAATAAATATTTACTTAAAATGCTTCTGTCAGCTTTTTCAATATAAGAGAGAATAGTTTAGAAAGCCATCTTGTTTAAAAGATGTCTTTAGAAATATACAAATAAACACATTTAAGTAAATATTGTAACAAAATTGTCTTGTGGGTGTACGTGAATGCAATCCAATAAGCAGGATTAAAAAATAAAGCTCTTTATTTTACAAATATTCTAGGAAAAGAAATGTAGCACAAGTATTAAAACAGCGCTTGTAAAAATTAACAACAGAGATTACCAATAAATCTCAACACAGCGCTCAAAGGTCTCTTATCAGCTCACCAGCTTGCTTGCTGATCAAAATCCAACTGACTCTTCTTGGCTTGAGAGCTTGCTTTTATACTTTTTCAACAGGAAGTGACGTAATCTCCAGAAAGTTCATGAAGTCAGTAGAAATAGGTCGACAGTTCGAGGTCTTTCTAGAAAATTCCTTTTGCTGCCAAAGTCGCCAAGTTTGTTGACAAGATTAGCATCTCAGGGAAACAACTTTATAGCTTTGTAACAATATATTTAAAACTTACCCTTGTTATCCATCATTTCATAAAATGTAATATAATATTAATAATTATGTAACATTTTTGTTAGAACTATATATTTACCAAAAAATTTTTACAAATTTTTAAATAAAAAGTCATTGTAAAACTGTAATGTTTGTATTACATGGTTTAAAATTAACTTTTTTTACCCATAAAAATATCAGATCTGCTAAGCTATGAAATTTTTTTCAGGATTACAGTGGCTATTATAACCTGTATTTGATTCCATGTAAAGTTATAGTTTCAAAACAGACTGCATTATACAGTGGATCTAAATATCTTCCTTGCATAGCCCAACCACCAGAAAAGTACAATAATTTTTCTTTCTTTCTAAAGGAAATGCCATTCATATTTGTATATATTTATTATTTAATGGACTTGTTTCACATAAAAAGTAATCTAATTTATTATTTTCTAATTATCATTTATTTTTTTAGGTTTGAATTACCAATAGTCTTTCAGCAAACTAATCGTCCTCCACCAGTTACTTATGCTTTAGAGACTTTTTTCCAAATATTTAATAATGAAAATGTATTCTTGTTGAACCCTTTTGAAAATGCTCCAAATTTCCAATACATTGAGTATAAAGAAGCATTTTCCAAAGGTAAAATTTTTTCCCATGTATCAGTCTTCGTATTATTTATTTATTTAATCTACTCATCACTTTTTATGTAATAAATTATATTTATTTCCAATGCCCTTTTAATTTTCAATGAATCTTTTAAATAATAAAGTAAGAATGGTGCACATTTATTTGATGTGATTTATTTTTAAAAACTAATATTTATCTGTATTTTTAGATCAAATATAGTAATGCATTATATGCACATTAATGCTTTTCTGCAAAAAATTTTAGTAGTTTGGTTATTTATGTGCTTCTCTTTGTCATCAGGAAAATATTTTTTAAAATTCTTTGTTTTTCACTTTATCATCTAAAAGTGCTTGTTTGATATAAAATGAGATTTTAAACAGACGATAAATCTATTGCCGTGTTTTTCTCTCAAAAAAATGGTTACTTTTAATCTAGTATGAATTTATCAGAATGTTAATTTAAAAGATTGAATATCTAAAAAGATAAAAAAAAAATAAAGATTGAATGTCTAAAAAGACAAAAATTAATAGAAGAGAATAAATACTTTGTTTAAAGTGTAAGTACTTCTTGGTGGATAAATGTTTTTCTTTCGATATTAAATCTAGACCTTAAAGTCTTTTCCCTGCCAGAAACCGCCTAGTTTTGAATCTGCAAGTGATGAATGGCTGAAGTCATCCACCGGATTCTTACTTCTTATCGTTGTCTGCTATTATTTTTGTATTTTTAACTCTTCCACAAATAAAATTCCCTTTATTAGTATTTTTATTTATTTTAATTTAAAATAATGACTCATTTCTACGCATAATTAATAAAAATGATTATCAAATTTTTAAGTAATGTAAATATCTACTTTTTCTTCTTTTTAGGGGAAAATGTTTATGGTAGAGTTTTTTGGAGTCCCAAGCAAGGATTAGAATCTGCATACCAGTTAAATATTAATGAGGTTATCATTTGTTCTGGGAAAAATGGCTTCATGCCAGTTTATGATCCAACGGGTAAAGTGCACGGGAAAGGACCTCAATATGGGTGCCTACTGCCTAACAAGAATTTGAAATATAAGTTCATTTTATTGGTAAGTTAATTTCAAGAAATACCATACTTTGAATGTCTGCTAAGTTACAAGGAAAACATTCATAACCTTATTATTTAGCTGAATTCCAGCTCCAAAACTAATTCCATTTTTAATTGTAAGTTTCATTTAGGTTTAACTAAAAACATTATTCATTCAATATTTTATTTTATTTATTTATTTTGATATTATTTGACAGTTAAATGGGAGGGAGAATGAAAGTAAAGACTATACTGGGATTACAGTTAAACCTAAAGAATTGTTAATAATGATTTAATTAACATCATAAGTTGGTGGGATTTCGAAATATTGATATTAAAGTCTGTAACTTCTTAACTAAATTATATTATCACAAAAGGGGTGGTTGCATACAGAAATATATCAACATCTTGTTTTTTAGTTTATTTTAGAAAAATAAACTGAATTAACAGGAAGAAATAAATAAAAGGTATAAATGATAATTATATTTTAAAAAATTATGTCTTGTAGTTAAATTATTGATAAATAATGTGTTCCACTAAATTTTATTACACATTTTTGCAAAACATCTTATGAGTTTTTGCAGTTGTAATTTGGATATATATAATATAGCTCTCATTTCAGGACAAACATGACCCTGATATAGTAACTAAAGAAATACATGGAAAAGCATTTAATGCAAGATTTATTGAGGATGTGCCCAATTTTACAAGTTTATCTGATATTTCTGGAGTTGATGGTTTTGTATTCAACATCAACCCTTTATATGAGGTAACATTATTTTTAATATTGAAGTTTATTATGCATTTATTTCTTGTTTAGTTGTATATATTGTATTATTGATAGTATTTAGTTGTAAATATTACACTTTCCATGTCCAGAAAGATGAAAATTTCATTATAGCTATTCTTTAGAAAGGAATTAAATAAGAAAAGGAAGGAATTTAGAAAGAAAAAAAATTAAATCATATATACACGATTGTGGTTTTAGAGTAAATAGCATTTCTTTCCATGAACTAAAAAAGTGAGAGAGAGGGAGAAAGATTGGATGAGAATAATGACTCTTGAGGACGAGAGTGATTAATTTTGCTCTTAATTTTAAATTGTGTATATATCATATTAGCTAGTCGCTGGATACTAATATCGAACTTGCCATTTACATGCAATATTTTAATTCATACTACATAAAAAAACTGAATTAGAATAAAATCTGTTCCTACTTGGTTGAAAAGATTTATCACTTTTTTTATTAATTCATTCTGGCTTAAACATGTGATGTCATCCTTTTTTTACTAATTTGTTAAATCAGTCATCTTAGCTATCTTTTTATTCACAGTAAATAATGCTAAAAATCTACAATATTTGAATCCCATCAACTCTTGAATTATTACTGAAAACCTAAATAGTAAATGGCTTCTTCATACATCAAGAGGTAACCAGATTTGATGCTAATTAAAATGCTGCAAATAAATGCAGGTCCAGTTTCGGTCTCCTGTGATTAGCTGATCTAACAACACACAAAGAGATGGCAAAGAATCATTATATATACCAAAAAATAATTAATCAGAATTTTTTCGCTTATCTCTTCAGACTTATAAATTGCACTGTAATTCTATTTTTGTAATAAAAAAGCTTTTTTAAGAGTAGAAAATTTCAGAATACCCAAATATTTTAGACATGAATTGAAGATAATGTGATGTTTTCCTTCCCACGAGAAAAGAGTCTAGTACCTTTCACTTCAGCCGCAAGCCAGCGACACCTGGTGGTCATTAAGAAGACATTTGCGAAGGTAATAGTTGCGAGCGGAGAGCGACCACAATGCACAGGAATAAATATCTGTCAGAGAATGCATTTGGGTCGGCTATCAGGAGATTAGTGGTGCTCTTTCATGTCACACCTGCATAGCTCCTGTGGTTATGAAACTTAGGAACCATCCCACGGTCGGAATTGACCATTGGGGACATGGGAGTTGAGTCGTTGGTCGCCCGGGAGTCCGGTTGTCCAGTGGAGTGAGAGGAAGGCGGAGCTCCACTCCTTGAGATAGGGACAAAAGCATGGGTGTTGGGGTTGGAACGAGGAAAGCGGTGAAGAACCGATTTAGGAAGTCTCGAACGTGGTTTCAGTCTCCGGAGAGCAGAAAGAGCTGTGCGATCAGCTCTGATTTAAAGTCCCGAATTGATTCGGACTTTGATAACGAGAACTGAGAATCAGCATTATTACGAAATCTCGGTTCATCGAAGTTCGAGCACTCCTTGTAGTCTCGTGCTTAGGCTATCACCCAGATAGGGAAACTAGCTTGGATCTCCATCTCTTTGGAACTCTGACTCGATCGAACTTTAACATCAAACGAGCTGCGATCTCGAATGAACGAACTTTGTAAATAATCACTTACTCTAGATTGCTTACATAAGAACTTGTTATTTATATTGTTCTTTAAATTATAGCTGTGTAAAATAAAAGTACTTGGGTCAACCTAAGCATTGCATTTATTTGGTCGCTCATAGGCCAAGACACCACAATAATGTGAAAACACGGTTGGTAATGATAGCTAAGTTGATGTCTTTGTCATCTGACTGTGGTTCAAAATTAAGAGATTTGCCTCTATTTAATCTTATTTATAAATAGCGCTTCCTAGACATAGATTCAAGGAAGCATTATTTTAACAAATCAACCAATAAAAATTTGTATACATATAAGTCATTTAAAACTGTTATATGACTTTGCATATATATATATTTCACATAACTTTATAAACTTTATTTTACTATTTCAGAT
>BGPR01013240.1:17306-33860 GCA_013235015.1 Araneus ventricosus
ATATATATTTCACATAACTTTATAAACTTTATTTTACTATTTCAGATCAGCTCTAGTCATCAGTGGTTCTTGCAAATTATTTATTTTATAAAACCTATACACAAAACTCGGCTCCCCCGTTCAGTTGATGAATTAGAATCAAGAATCGCTCCTCCAAGTAATGGCTCAAACATAAGAGCCATATACCTTGAAAACTTAGATGCAAGAGAGTCAAGTCCCATCACGTCACCTGCCATGGTACATTCCCAAGAACTACATGTCTATTTTGGATTACATCATTTATTGTACATAATTTCTGCATTGCTTGTCATCTTGGGCATCATCATCCTTAGATCTAAAAGGTCTAATTTTGAAGACATATTGACATTTTCAAAAGTTACAAGAAATTCTTACATTTTCAAAACTTTGTTCGAAACACCAGTTGCTGTTCAAAATTCATCTCAAAATGAAATTTGCGAAATTAAATGCAAGCAGAAACTGAAGAGAAAAGAAGTATATAAAGTCAAAGTGTATTCACCTAAAAATGAATTATGTACTATTGATAATTCATCTGGGACAGAAGTCTAATTTTAGAGATAAATTATATCTTTTGAAAAATTATTCATCAGAATTCATAAATTCTTTTCATTCATCCTGAATCAAGCATAAAAATTAGTTTTTAAAAATGCATAACAAAGCAATAATATCATTTCATTCTGTTGCTATGGTGTTGAATATTGATCCAATAAGTCTGAAAAGAAATAAAAAAAAAATATTTTCATATATCATGGCTGTCTTTATGTGAAAACTTTTTAAATAAATTTATATCAGTGTCAATGTTTAAGATAAATGAAAAGTGTTGAATAACTAATTCTTGAAACTAGTTAAGTAACTTTTTATATTAGGTTAAAATGTCACTATAACTGTTTGATGCAAAATCTTTTTTAGACTTGTTCCCATTTAGATTGGCCAACTATTTTTTTACATAGTCATAAATGCTTATCAACACTCACACAAACCACAATACACAATGAGGCATTAATTTTTTTCACCCAGATTGCATATTTTTGTTTATTCTTACTCAATAAACAAACTATTATAGATTGGTATTTAATTAAAATATTATATTATAAAGCTTTAATTTAATTAACAGTACATTAAAAGTTGAAATAAATTACTTCAGCAACTTATATATCTTGAGGATTTTTTTGTATCAATCTATCAAAAGTAAGTGATATCATTCTATTAAAACACCAATGGCATTGTAATCAATCATCAGGGGTGAAAATCACTCCGCGATCAGCGATTTTCCGCTTTTTGTATATTTCTTTTGATTCCCGCCTTTTTTTCTTTTAAATTTTCATATTCCTTTTTATTATTATTCACTTCCGAGGATGAAAACCAAATTCCCCTGTTGGAAGTGGTGACAGGGAAGGAGCAAGAACTGGAAGAAAATGACGTTTCAACACAAGGCTTGTGTCTCCGTTGTGATTGATCATGTGATTGGGCAGGTTTCAAAGCTATTGGCCATGAATTAGAGGGTTATTTTGGTTATTTCTAGAAATTTCTCACGTGTTTTTCTTTCACGTTTTAGACGATATTTTTTTTCATAATATTCATTGACGTCGTGTTCGTTGACCCAGTGTTCGGCTGCAGCATAGCAACCGGAACGCAGGAAGTTCGAATAGCGCTAAAGCGATAGCTCATTCATCTCGATCAAAAGGCAAAATTTTGGAACAGGGAGAAAAAGGAAAAAACAATCGTAAGGTCGAACCTGTGAGAAATAGAAAGGGGCTGGTAGAAGTTAGGAATTTCACAAGCAAGCAATCCGACAGTTCTTGCAATTTTTTTCTGAAGACCCTTCGCATTGATGGTTGGGTAGTCGGTACATCAAGGCTTGCTGGATCAGCGCGCTAGCTAGAAGAGGTAGCTGTTTTAGCATATCTGAAACTTAGGGTGGGAAGAAGAGACGAGATCAGAGCAGCTGTAGAGAAGGGGAAGAAGATCGCTCCCCCCTACCGCAAGCACACTTTGGAAACGTAAGTTCCGCGTGACCGGTATGTTAGCACTTTGGAGCTACAGTTGAAAATGCACGCATGATTTTTCAGCTTGCATGGGTGAGGGAAAAAAACCAGTGTTGGGACAAATGTATTAATGAACAACGATGAATGGACTGGGCCGTAATGCACCTAAGGGAGGAGGGGTTACGATTTGCTTATTTTTGCTGACAAGGGGGGGGGGGGGTTATGAGTGATTCTTACTGGAATCAAATCACTACTTCCCAAAATCTCTTGTAACTTGCAAAAAATAATTTAATTAAATTAGAATTTGGCAAAAGAAAAATTAAACTTTTAATTTTTTTTTCAATGATGTATCTGCGTACAAGAACATTTTAACCACACAAGAGAAAAACAGAAATGATAGATAGGATGAATGTTCATTGAACACAATGGATACTGATGCAATTTTAGTTTGACTTAAGCCTACAAATTTGTCATGACAAGGTGCAAGTTTGCCACAAGTACTTAATCAGACAAGGAATTACTGAAACACAGCAACAAGGATTGTAAGCTCCGAAGTCACCACAGAACAGGCAGCAAGCACCCACAGGCTTTGCCAAGTACAAACTTGGCTGCAAGTTATAGCAAAGAAGCAAGGTACGAAACTGGCCAGGATAGAACCCCAATGACCTGGTTCCGAAGCGAGATGCCAGTGTATGACCAGACCAGAACTTGGAGAGAATGATTTCCTTTACACATCAGCTCATCTGATCTCATGCGACTTATTTTTTTTAACTATTTTCTGGATTTCATTAATTTTTTGGTTGGAATATTCAGAGTCAGAGAGAGAGATTTTCGCTAATAACTACGTTTTACTAGTAAATAAATTTGGTAATTAGAGTTCAAAAGTAATTACTTTAAAATGGGACAAAATGTCTAGTTATATTATTGTTCAACAAACACTGACTGTTTTTTATGATTTAATTTGTTTATAAACGTTAAATATTTCAACATTAAGAAAAAAGGCGATATAGTTTTCTTTAAAAGAGGTATATATTTAGTAAAAAGATGGAAAATGTTTCAAAAATTTTTTTATAAAAAAGTTATCTTTTTTTCACAAATTATCATTGATTTATTGAATTAATAAAAAAGACGGTTAGGAGATGCTATTAAAATCAGGATGTTTTATTTAAAACAGGAGCAAAGATAATTATCTGCTTTATTGTGCTATCTTGGGAAGCTGTGTTTTGCAAAATGTCAGCAAGATTTGATTGCAAAGAGGTGCTGGTCCTTTGGTCAATCGAACTTGCTAACCTGAATTCAAGTTTGACGCAGATCAAATTTTGCCATGACAAGTCAAAATACACCTGACAAACTTACGTACTATCTGGGTAATAGTATCTTTTTCTTTATATAATAGCTAGTGGTAATTGTGAAAATTAACGAAGAAGTTTATCAGATTCCCCTTCGAGAAAGCGATGAAATAGTAACAAGGAAGGGGAGACAATATAATAATAGATATGGAAAATGGCTTGAGCAACCTTGGTCAGCATCTGAATAGATGATGGGCGTAATGAAAGAATTAAATTCGAAATATAATATCTATGTTCTTTTTAAAGTGTGATAAAGTAAGAGACAAACAAAATTGTAAGGAAATTAAACATTACATTTTCTTTCATTTTAAAGCGAGTTAAAGTTTTTTTATTTAAGATTAAGTCTAAAATTTTTTAAATTAGATTATTACTCTTATATGTTTTGTAAAAAAAAAGGAGGGTTTGCAGTTTGCTTACGTAATTGAGAGGAGGTTGCAGTTGCTTATTTTTGCTGACAAGGGGAGGGTCAAAAATTACAAAACATGCTTACGTAATATTTCAACAGCCCACTACTGCTTTATGTCTGTCTACACTGAAAGAATTATAAGATTTTGATTTATTGTCATAATATTTTTTAATTATGTCTATAATTAAGAACTTGACAACCAAAGTAAGAAACTGAGAATATTAAACATTTGGAGAAAGATTGGCCAAAATTAATGGAGATGGGAATGGCTAAAATAAGCTCAGAGAAGGGTAAAAAGAGTTTAAACTAGAATGATGAATTGTAGCCAAAATTTTAAAATTAAATGCACTAACACAAAACAGTGGCCGCTACCAAACTATTAAATCTATGTTTTGAAAACATAACACGAAAAAAACAAGCTTGTATAAAAGAACTATTTGAATTAACTCATTCATGGCAGTTTAGAGGTTAAGACATAGTTAATTTATTGACTAAGCAAACTGATATTTATGCAGGGACTCTTTGTGCCTTTTCTTATAATCAAAGTTGATTTATACATTTTAGGTTTATTATATGCTTATTTTTATAAAGTGTATTATAAAACATTATTTATTAATTTATCTATTTTAAGAAAATGGGTAAAAAACTTTGATATTATAATGTTAAAAGAGTATTTGTAATTAAAAAAAAAGGGTCATACATGGCGGTAAGAGAAAGACCATATTTTTCATAATTTTTTTTTGGTGATAGATAAAATCATTCATTAATAAGTGTTTACTTATCCTTAATGCGTAATACTACTCACGTAAAATGTAAACTACTCTCTCTCATGAGATTTTCCTCTTTTTTTGTATCTCTTGTTTTTCACCCTGGATCAATCAGATAAGAGAATTTTTGTTAGCATTTTATTTCCCATAGCTTTTATAATTATCAATCTGGATCACAAAACAATTTAATTTTTTTTTTGTTAAGTAGCCTAATTTTATAGAATTGAAGATAATGATTCATATACCTCAGATTTGATACATTGTTGCATTCTGCGTACTAAACAGAAACATCTGGCTGATTCCAGTAACAAAGATTTTCAACTCAATGAACATGCTTTGATATAAATCTACAGAAGCTATACAATGATGAACAGAATAAAACTTTTTTATCTTTTTAAAGTTGTAACAGTGCGGAAGAAGTTGCCTTTTCATGCAAAAAGACAAATATTTGATGTTGTTTGAACACGTCTTGGGTGATACAAGTTCATAAATTTGAAAATTTTGCTCTATTTCACCTCTTTCTCTAATTTCTTATTTGTATAAAAGACCAAATAAAATATTTTTATTTTTGATTCCTTTGTATTAATAGAACACCAACTTTAGGGGTTTCGCCTATGGTAGGGATATAAAATATTAATTATTAGCCAAAATGTCAAGAAATCGACTATGAAAGAAACATGCTGTTTTCTAATCAGAGGTATTGTATCTGTTTACTTAACTGAAAAAAAACCATAATTACTTTATGCATCCTTGTTATTACATATCATCAGTTATTGTCTGCTTGGTTAGGAGTTACAGGTGGGTGGGGCGGTGGCAAAAAATTATAGACAACTAAAGTATCAGTGAGTATAAGGAGTGAACAATAAATTTAAAAATTTAGCTTCACAAAATTAGCTGGTCGCGGATTCGTTTGCTTTTTATAATTCTTAGTTTTGGGAGCTAAAATGAATTAGAATTTAATTTTTTCCCGCTGGGTGTGGGGAAAATAACCCGACTAGATTATTACTATTATAGCACAAAATGTATTTTGTGTTTTATCGATGAAAGATATATAGATAGAGTTAACCGTATGGTTCGTTATTCTAGCATTTGATTGTGTATTGCTTGTATTTTGGCACATGAAACTGTATATTCATTTTTTTAAATATTATCGATTATATTGGTAGGAATATTAATTTCTTTAAATTTCATTGTTCTTATTTTTATTATTCATGCATTTTCATTATTTCAATATTTAGTATTATATGAGCCCTCTTTCTGAGTTCTATCAATCCCGTAACGTTGGATAGAAATAAAAAGTTTTTGTGCCATTCTAAACACAAAGAAATATTTCTACCAAAAATCCAATTATATTTTCTTCTATACTGGTCATTTCGGAATTCATGGAACAAACTTTGCGGGGTGGTGGGACGAACTTCAACTCAATTTTTTTCTTCGGAGAAATGGAGCAAGTGATGCATTGAATTACAAAACGAAGAAAACGTGAAAGGTATTTTGGTGTATTTAATAAATTATTAATATGCATCAAATTTTTAGTTTTAAGCTAGTTAAAGTTCGATTTGTGCGACCAGGAATTCTATTTTATCAAAATAATAATAAAAGTAGGTTTCTAGTTTTATGCACAAGCCTAATGTGCCTGTAGCTTGAGGAAATTACTGATCCTTATTTGTTAGTCAAGGATTTTTTATAGACGCCCCAGATCTTCCTATCAAAACAGCATCGTACATGATAATAAGCTTGTAGCTGGAACAAATTAAAGACACGCACAGGTACCTATAAACACTAAAAAATGGAATAAAACAGTCAATCAGAGATACATGGAAAGAGGAACAACAAAAATTGACAATGACATTTTTGTAAGCATCTGGCCGCCAAATTTTTTATATTCTTCCACATAAGAGTGAGATTTAGTATGAGTAGACAGAATTAAAATCTATGAGTAACGTAGCCAAATGATCGCGAGTGGTATCAATAAAAATACTCTAAAAGTACATCTACAGTTTGCTATTGACAAATGAAACTGTCGTTTTTGATAACGTAATTTTGATACATTCCAGCAAGAATACTAAATACAGTTGTGTAACGTAACGACCGATGGCCGCTGTTTATGGTTGAGCAAGATGGAAGCAAATGCAGAGAAATTGTTGTCTTTCAGAAATTTATTTACAGCTCAATCACATTTATGCAAATTTTACAATATTCGTTTCTTGGTTATTATAGTTATATACATAATTAATAAAATTGAAATACCCTCAAGAAGGGGTACTGCACTCTGGTCGAGAATTTAGAAACAACTGAACGTCCGTAACAGTACAGGGTTTGAAACAGTTCCAATTGAACTTGCTGGAGGTATCTCCTCATTAATTAACTCTAACTAACCTGCAGGGTGCTGGAAAAATTCAGTATGGTTTCCGGAGTTCCACGTGAACTCCCGCAAGATCAGGCCCGAGGCCTGGGTCTGTCAACAAATTGCCAAAACCGCAATCCCACTCGGGAGATATGCAAATCGGGATCTCAAAATCCTTTCAAGACCACTCTGGTTCTTCTCTCCAGAGCATCAAAAGTCGATCTGCCCTCAATAACCAATTCACCTTTTTCATCTCGCAAAAGGTCTGTTCATCATTTAACAAAGCTTTCGAAATTCGCGACCACCATTCGTCCTTGCTATTCAGTCTTTCACAAAGCCGGTTCCCGCGCCCTAGTCTGACAAAGTTAACCTTTTGTATTCTCCTAAGAGTACGGCATTGTCCAGTCCCAGACATGTTGGAGACTCTGTCACTCAACGGTGGGTTAGGCTGCACCGCATATTTATGGATCCTAATATGGTTTGGATTGAGGTCGCTTTTCATTGACTCTCAGCGTCACGTGACTTCGCTTGCTTCTGAATGATGTCATAGGAGAGCGCTTAGTTTAGATTTCGATTTTTGTCTTAGCTATTGTATCATGGAAAACCAAAATTATCTTTTAATTACGATTATTTGGATATTTCTAAAGGGAATGATGAATTCAAGATAAAGATAATTTTGGTTTCTCCATGATACAATAGCTAAGACAAAAACCGAAATCCAAACTAAGCGCGCTCTATGACATCATTCAGAAGCATCCAAACCATCGTAGGATCCGTAAATATGCGGCCGCGCTTGCACAGTGATGCATTGTCATTTCCCAGGCATGCTTACTCCCGTGTTGGGTCAGATTCCACGTGCAACTCTAAAATGTTGCTACAGTAGACTATCTCTAATCCGGCACTCGTTACTCCGACTCTCCCACTAGTCCGACGCACCTGTTAGAGCATGTTACTTGGTAATGAGTCATTCTTTCCTGTTAAAATTTGAAACCTTCTCCCTTTCAGCATATGATTTTTCTATTGACCCTCTATAGTCTGACATTCTCTGTAATCGGACAAGTACCCGGTCCCATATGTGTCGCATTAGAGAGGGTCTACTGTATTATTATTTTAAGAATATAATTTTTCTTCCATTTTTGAATTCAAATGCATCTATGAATTCGAAAACCTGAATAGTCTGTCTAAAAGGAATCCGGAAAATAAATGAATAATTGCTAAGACTTCCGTGTAATGAGACTTGTCTTCTTTAAAATACTACCCTCCTGTATTCATGCATCGTTTCCAGGACATCCTATGAAATCGCAAAATGGCAATCCAAATTAATGATGGACCAGCGGTGTGGAAACAAACGCAAGGCTGCTCAGAAGGATCTTGCACATCTCCTCTTTTCTGGAATATTGTCGCAGATGAAATACTGAAAACAGATTGGCCTAAGGAAGTTCATTTACAGGCATTCGCCGACGATTTCGCCTTTGTCATCAGTGGGAGAAGTCGCCGGGAACTGGAACAGCACACAAGTTTCGCCCTCGAAACTTTTAAGAATTGGACTGACAAAAATGAATTTAATATATCAATAGAAAAATCACAATATTTAATAGGTAAACTGTCCAGGGGTCCAGTCGTCAGATGGAACTCCCAATCAATATAAAGAACATCTCTAAAATACCTGAGATGAAAAATTAAATTGGATTTGCCACATTCAAGAGCAAGGGGCTAAAGCAGTCAGACAATACCAACAACTCTGCCTTATAGCAGGACCAAGGTGGGGGCTAAAACAAAAATACAAAATGATACTCTACCAAACAGATGATGCAGAGGATGCTCCTTCATGAGGCTAGTGTTTGGGCCCTCTCTGTTTCTCCCAGATTGAAAAAAACTGTCTTTAATACAGAGGATCTTCCTCCTTTACATGACCGGCTCTTACAGAACCACTCCAACGGCAGCTCTGCAAACTATTACAGGTGTCATGCCATTACATCTTAAAGCTCAACAAGAAGCTATTTTCATCAACGTCACGTGTCTGAGAAAAGAAAAAGAATTTGAAGGTCTCTTCTATCAGCCAAGGGATTACGAAGAAAAAACCAAGATCCTAACCATCCATCCATCATTATTTAGTATCATAAATCAAATTTCAACAACAGAGCCCTACAAAGAGGACAACCGCCTCATGTTCTTTACAGATGGTTCCGAAACAGAAATGGGAACGGGGTGCTCTTACTGCGCATTCGAAAACGGCATCAAAGTCTTAGAATGGAAGGGAGAATTAGAAAAATTCCCCGCACTGTTTCAGACAGAATCAATGGGACTGAAAGAAGCGATCATCAGAGCAAGTCAAGGGAACGAAATAACTAAAATTTGGACAGACAGCCTTTCGAGTGTAAAAGCAGTGCTTGATCCTCATCAACTTGTCCGAGACATTCAGTCCCTTCTCACACCGAGTGTAATGGCAGTGCTTGATCCTCATCAACTTGTCCGAGACATTCAGTCCCTTCTCACACCGAGTGTAATGGCAGTGCTTGATCCTCATCAACTTGTCCGAGACATTCAGTCCCTTCTCACACCGAGTGTAATGGCAGTGCTTGATCCTCATCAACTTGTCCGAGACATTCAGTCCCTTCTCACACCGAGTGTAATGGCAGTGCTTGATCCTCATCAACTTGTCCGAGACATTCAGTCCCTTCTCACACCGAGTGTAATGGCAGTGCTTGATCCTCATCAACTTGTCCGAGACATTCAGTCCCTTCTCACACAGAATCGAAATATTCTGGTTAGATGCATCAAAGCCCATGCAGGCTATCGAGGTAATGTTAATGTGCATATATTTTGTGTAAATTAATATGGTTTTAGTTCTTCATCTTATTACTAATAAAATATTAAAAATGAAGTTTTTGAAATATAATTTTAAATTATTGGCAAATAGGAGCAATATTTTGATATTTACTTTTCTGTAAATCTTTTTCATGTAGCGGAAAGACGACGAAGAGCCTAAAATGACGAATGGACGTTATGCATGTGACGTCACATACTCCGACACGTGACCTGCCGGCGGCAGCCATTGGTCAGTCTTAAACAGCTGACTCAGCACTGCTTTTATTTCTGAGTCACTTATAGGCCGATCGTTTTGTTTATTCCTCCACAGCTGTTTTTCTATACTCTCGAACCCAAACTGTGCATAAGGTCCATTGGATTTTACTCTAAAATTATACTACATGGCAGCCCCGATCCTGCATCATCAGAGACCTCTAGCGACCAACTACCCGTGACTAAAATATTTCACCCCGTTATTACTGTGATTCACAGTAGGCGATAATGTGTTTTTTAGTTGTTTCTATGCAATTTTTGGTTGTTGCTTGGTAAGGATAGCTTTCATGGAGTAAATATTTTTGATTTTTACATGTGATATTCGCAAATAGCTAATCAAAACGCGTTCAATTACGTATTATTTTAATTTATCTGATGAACTGATATCCTTAATTGCTTTTATGAAATAAAAAGGCGAAATCGGTGACGAATTGGGTGGAGGGTAAGATGACGAACCCCTCCGCGCTGATTCAGGAGCTCGCGGTGCTACCTGAATGCCACCTGCCCTTCCTGCAACTCACTGGCACTCCAGGGAGAAATGAGCATCTCATTAGAAAGGATAACGAGGAAGAAGAAGACGATCGAAAACTTTGACAATTGAAAAAGATTGAAGTTAATAAGGCTAAACGCAATAAACCTTCTAAAAATTCTACAAAAAAGAAGAAAGTAGCACCTCGACTTCTAATGTTCTGAGTCCGAAGACTCAATTCATTCATTTGAATTTCCTTACGTTGACACTAGTGACAATCTGGACCCAGAGGTCCTCGATAATGAAGAATGCATCATTTGCAGTGAGTAAGGAAACACGGAATTTTGTGGGATTCCAGTGTTTTATGTGCAATCTCTGGCCCCATTCCACCTGTACTGGCTACGACAAAATCCAAGCCCATGGCGATGCGATTTTTAATTGATTTAATTTCTTAAGTTTTGAATCTCAAATTAATATATTAATTAATATAAAATATCAGGGTCCGAATTTTGGATTGAGCGTTTGCAGCAGCATCGATTCACTTTCAGGTTTATGCAAATTAGATATTCGTGGGTAAGATGATGAAATTGAATTATTTTTCTAAAATGAAACTTTGGAGTCTTAAATTTGATCAAAAAATTAAAAGAATATCACTTTAAAATAAAGAGTTGAAGAAGATTTTGGCGAAAAAATAATCCTCCAGCAACGAATAATGAGGTCAGGAAAAATCCCCAAAGCTTAAAGGTCGCCATCTTACCCGACTTTCCCCTACATATTTTCATATCCATAACGTGTAGCGCAATCATCCTAATGTAAAATTCCACCAAACAGAGCTGTTTTATGAAGTCCTGAATAGGAAAGATATATCGCTTTAAAAAAGTTAGGTAATTTAATGATAACATTTTTTGCTAGAGCCTCATAAAACGAACATGTTGAAACAAAAGCCTGTCACAACATCAGTGGACTGAAAGTTACTCATAAAAATATTCGATGGTTGGAAAATGACTTGTAAATTACAACGCACCAATATTTATTTTAAAAAACCCATTCTAAATTATTTAAGCAAATTTATTGAAATTTATGTTAATTTATAATAATATAACAAGAATTAATTTTCTAATTTTTATGAAAAATGTTAAGCTTTTATTCGGAGCAAAAGGAGATGAATTTTCGAAATATTTTGGGAAATGTCCAAAGACCTTTAGAAATGAATCTGATCTGATCAGTTTTTCACTGTGTTTCAATCCAGAAAAGAAAAATTTAAACCCATTGTTTTGCTCCTCATTTCAGAAATAGCGACTGAAAAGATTCCAAACTCCTCCTGCTTCGCTGTGCAATTAAAAGTAGTGAAGTGTATACAGCTGTGTTTTATTTTGAAATTCGAGTTTTACGTTCGTTCACACGTCAGAGGGATAAAAGTACGGATTTTAAGTTAGTTGAATTGAACGTGTGAGGGATTATCTTAGAGTTGAATGCTGGAAAATTTTTTTTAAATTTTGTTACGATTTATAAAGCTATAGATCTATAGCTTAAAAGGTAATTATTTTATTATCAAATGTTAAGATATTTTTGTGTTACAAATTATTGATTATTTGCAGTAAATAACTTCTAACATGAAAAGTTTCACTGCAATCATGACGTACACTAGATTGCAAATTTTGCATTGATAAACAGTCTGACAATGCTTCTAATGCAGTCTTCTATTGTCTTCGGACTTTATGATAAAATGTCAGTCTTCTCCATGTAATGGCTTTTGAATAATGAACTTACTAGGTCTTCCTGTTACTGATCTATGTCTGGATAAATCTTCACTTCCCTTTCAAAGGGAGGTTGCAGAAATAATACAAACTCACGTCTAAAATCCAAGAAAGATATTTTACCTTCAGTGGTAGACAATCTTAATATTTCACACGCATTTGTCTAGGTTACATCAACGTAATTAGTAAATATTGGCCTGACTATATTTTCTCACGGATTCTTATCCGGTAATTGGCTGCTACATTGTCGTATAAATCAACTTCTTCCACTTATGTGTTATAAACTTTTGTGTTCAATAAAACGATATTGGGAAACAGAGATCTTGTTTCAACTGCGTTTTCGAATAATAAGCCTGTATCATTGTAAAACATTATTATTATTCACAATATTATCGTGTTCTTCTCCTTCAGCACCAGCTCTTGCATTTTCTGGATAAACAATAATAAAATCGATTTCACTCTGTTATCATCATCAAAAAATCTTTAAAGAGCTTCTTAAAACGTAAATTATCTCGTTTTAAGCATTTGTGCGCGGAAGGAGAGAAATTATCACTGTGTCTAACGGCGAGAGTAGGTTAACGGTTTGATTTTAAAAGAGGATTTCTGCAGATTCGGCATAAATTACTTTTTTGCGTTTTCGATTTGATGAAGGAAGTAATTAATTTTTTCTCTGACGTGGGGGGTAACCTTATACCGAAAAAGTTTTTTTTTCCACCGCGGAAATTTGAGGTATAAAGTGACCACAATTGTTTTAAAAATTTATTTTTGTATTAAATAATAAGAAGAATGTTTGCTTTTGCTTCAGTGATGAGTGTTTATAAAAGTAAGTTAGGGACTTGTAAATGTGTATAGATTTCTCTCCAGAAACCTTGGAAGTTGGCTTTAATGCCATGTCACAAGGTTAGTCTACTTTTAAAGAGGAAGAAGCGTTGTTTGGTACCCCGAGATTGTAGTTTTTACAAACGAAAGTTACTTCATATAAGTTAACCTGGATATCCCTTGATTTTCTAAAATAAGAAGGAAAATACCTTCACAACTTGTACAGTCCAGTTCAGTGACTTTGGTTTGTTTGTCAATAATGCAAACCGTAAAATTATAATGAACGCTTATCTAATTAAGAAAGATATGGTAATAGAAAGATATATTAATAATAAATCCAATATTCACCTAGTAAAAGGATTTTTGAAACTCCATTCTAGTTGGACCGGATTCAGTGGCATATAATTGTTTATTATCATCAGATATATTACAGTTTTTTTTTTTTTTGTATATTTCCACCCAGGTTTTCAAGAACATGTCTATGATTGTACACAGTGACTTTGTTATTGAAACTTATTCAAAAAATAACTAATGCAAAGAATCTCCACCTATGGGGTAATTTTGTATCAAAATTTCGAAAAAATATAAACTGGAGAACAAAAAAAAAACTTTTTTTCATTTTCGAAGGAAATTTTAACGGTTTTAGGGTATACTGAGTCTGCTGATTTTATACGAATTTTACTTTTGCCGAACTGACTTTAATTTTTGAAATAATGCATATAGTTAAGATTTCAATTGTGTCTGCAATAGGGTGAGCAGAAGAAATACAATATTTTTCAAGTCGGTATACGGCGAGAAACCTTGCAAATTGGTTAGAAAAAAAACGTGGAAAAAATTAATTAAATTTCTTGATATCTACCGGTCCCACATGGTCCTAAAACGTGGCAAATTTTCATGCATATGCTGAGCACTTTCAAGATAATCTGTAATGCATGTAAATCTAAGGAAAAATTAATTTAACTATCTTGAAAATATCTTGGAGGATTTATATATTTTCAGGATAAAACAAGCTAAGAGTTACTTTATCGCTGAAGAAAAATAAGAGGTGAAACATTTAAATGATGAATTATCAAATGTAGAATTTCAAATTACCTAAATATGGGCGTCTTTTCTTTTTATATAACAATGATTATTCTACATTTTCTAGAATATTATCATTAATGATATAAATTTCTCTTTTTTTAAAAAAAATTAGAATTTTAATTAGTAAAAAAGAAGTGGGGGTCAATTAAATTTACTATAGTTTATATCTTCGGATGAATTAAAATATTTTATGTTATAAAAACACTTTAATGCCGAATGAATTGAAATTTTGAAAAAGGTTTTATTTCTGTCTTGGTTTCATATTCTTTTCTAAATTATTTGCTCCGTCTATGAAGTCTCTGTAACTTTTATAGCCTTATGCATAAGTTTCAGCCCAAGCCTGCTTTCATACTGTTCAGCAACGGATTCCGAGACTACCACTTTTGGACGATTTCACACCGGAAAGGGGTGTCAGGCAATAAGTCACATGAGCTAATTTCCGGAGTTCTTTGTTAGATAACGCTCAATGAAATGTAAACATCATTCTTCACTTTCCCTCTATTTTTCCGATTCTAGCGAGGAGAGTTTCCGAATCCGTTGCTAAACAATATTTCCTTCTTTAAGTTTTGCTTTCAGATGGGTGTCCTTATATATAATTCAGCTTTAAAGGGCAAAAATGATAGAAAATGTTTTATGTCAGCATTTTTCTAAAAAACAGATGCTGAAATATTTCACTTTGCTCACCTGTCGGCAAGATATTTGGAGAAAGTAGACATTTACATGTCTCGGGAATATTTAACTATCATTTAATCATACATTTTGAGTGTTGAGGGGCTTAATTTGTACTGAAAATAAAATCATAAATATATGCTGAAAGTACATTATGTTTGTGAAGTACTGAAAGTACATTATGTTTGTAAAGTACCAGTGAAGTGAGAATCTTTTTGTTCTTTTTTTTGTAAAAATCTAGTTCATCGTTCACATTCAGAAAAAACATTCATATTTTTTACATATCGAGTTGAAAAGGGTTGAGTAATGTGAATGAGATATCAAGGATATAAATTACAATCGCTTGATGTAACTGACTATTTTTGTTAACTCGAAATATTATTCTCTTTGAAAATTAATTACATTTTTAATCATTGTTTCAACAGGCTGTAATTGTCATTTCTTGTACCTGAAATAATTTTTAAATTCAAAATTGGAAATTTATTTTAACTTTAGAACTCGAAAGAACTCGAATCTACGAAAATTTCTAGTCAATCATATTCTACATTCAATCTATTATTTTATTGGTCTAAACATGCTAACTGTATCCTTAATTAGAATCTAATATATTTTAAAAATCTCTAAATGATTAATTTAAGATATCTATTAAAGATTTAGCTATTTAGATGCTTTTAAAAATTAGAAGTGATATTTAAAAGATCTAAAAAAACCTCTATATAAGAGATATATTAAAGATTTGCATGTGATATTCTAAGGACAACAATTATCTAAAGATAGTAAAGATTAATAATGATTCGTCGTGCAATATCAGCGCTGCTTTAGATCTTCAGCGATCACATGATTCGTAATGAAAATTCTGTTCAATAGGACAATTGTTAGTCAAGCATTATAGATACCATGCCAGATTTTGTATCTCTATTTGAAATAACCTATTTTACTCTTGAAAGAAACAAAATTTGTCAAGCATTCATTTCAGAACTATTTCGAAAACAGAAACATCTATCAACTTTCCGTTTATTTTCAGAATTTTATAAAGGAGATTTTGCTAAATATTCTAGCATATCGTCTCTTTCAAATTTGAAGATGGCTTCTGAAAAATTCTTGTTGAGTGTAGCTGATTATATGATCTTCGCCGCAATGCTGGTCGTGTCTACTGGGACAGGCATCTTCTTCCAGCTCACAAGCAAGGAGAAAACCACCGAACAATACCTTCTTGCTGGAAAAGACATGTCGATTTTGCCCGTGGCTTTTTCTCTGATGGCCACCTTCATGTCTGCTACCACTTTGATGGGTATCCCAGCAGAGATGTACCTTTATGGTACTAATTTGGCCTTCATGAATATTGGCTTCATTATAGGACCTATCATCATGTCATACGTTTTCTTACCCATCTATTTCACCAACGATGTATCGACAGTTTATGAAGTAAGTAATTGGATGGAAATAAATGTTTGCTATGATTTACAATAATATTTAATTTGAACATGAAACAACGATTTGAAACCACAATAAGTTCTACTTGTATTGTGAAATGGTTACATTTATAATTTTAAAATATAATTTTGAAAGATGTCCCAATTTTACTTAAGTGCTATGTCAACATGTGTTATGATATAATCATTAAATTCATGTAAAAAATACGAAGATCATATCATGACACATGTTTGAATGTAATTATATATTCCTTAAATGTAATTCTCCTTTTTCAATCATATCTATTTCCATTCCCCTATTTCTCTTTTCTGTCTTCGCAGCAATCAATTTAAAATAGCTGTCTCATTTCTAGTGCTATTTCAATTCCCTT
>BGPR01013241.1:0-42333 GCA_013235015.1 Araneus ventricosus
TTCCAAATAAATTTTATAATACGAAAAACGCAGCTCAATGTTTAAAGGGAAACCCATAAAAAAAGAGAAAATTTGATAACTACATATGTATTCAGCAGCGCATTAATACAGTTCCCGCGTTTTGTGGAAAACTGCTTTCTCAGTCATGTTTCTAATTGATTTAACTGGTACTTACGTATTAACGCCACCGAGGCTACAGATTCGGCGGTTTTTGTACTTACGTATTAACGCTAATTTGGCGGTTTTTAAGTGCCGCCAACGCCACCGCAGCTACAGATTTGGCGGTTTTCAAGTGCCGCCAATTTGGCGGATTTTGTACTTACGTATTAACGCCAATTTGGCAGTTTTTAAGTGCCGCCAATTTGGCGGTTTTTGTAAACAAGATTGCTCTTTATTGGCTCATTACCGCCAATCTGTAGCCTCGGTGGCGTTAATACGTAAGTACCATTTAACTACATATTTCTTTGATTACCCAACTTATTGTTGAAGAAAAATAAGTATTTTAAAAATAACCTTTACTTTAATCGAGGATTCCAAATCATAAATAGGAGCTCAAGCGTCCTCCCGCTCGCTGGTGTGGTGCGTAAGCTTGGAAAAGGGCTGTCAGCTCAGGTGTCGTCCTCGTCATCTGACCGCGGTTCAAAATTAAAAGGTCCGTTCGAAAATGAGCCTCGTGTTGCTTTAAATCGGGACGTTAATGTAACTAAACTAAACTAAATTAAACGAGGATTTCAAATAATAAATGCATTCCGAAAATTCGTATTTGGATATTTTATGGTTTATTATTTGTATTCAATAACCTCACACCGATTTTTTTTCCTCAAGCGAAAACCATTTTTAACGATATCAATGGCTGCGTTTATAGTTGCTAGTTAATAAATCGTCTTTATTTTCAATTCTTCCATGAATTTTCGGAGAATCTGTAGCGAATTTTAATTCTTAAGCATCAAGAAAGAATATTAAATAAATTGCCATTGGCTGGCAATTTTGTAAAATTCTTCACATCTATATATTTGAAATAATATGGTAAAACCTTTAGATAGTTCACCAGCCCCAACCACTCGACGGATTTGGATAATTTTTATTTCGTATGAAAGCTTATGACATCTAGATATGTTATCAAGAGTTGCCTGCCCCCGCCACCCCCATTTTCGAACGAAATAGAAAAAACATATAGAGTATGTATGGTGGAGAAATGTTTTTTCGATTTCATTCGAAAATGAGGGGTGATGGGAGGCAGACGACCCTTGATGACATATCTAGACGTCATAAGCTTGCATACGAAATAAAAATTATCGAAATCCGTCGAGTGGTTGGGGATGGCTAACTGTCTGAAAGTTTTACCATATTATTTTAAATACATAGATCCCAACAGTTCCATCACAATGGCGTGTCAAAAATATTGTAAAATACCTATTGTAGGTGATGCAAACTGTTTATTTAGGGCGAATCATTCTTTATTTATGGATCTGAAGACTTTCATGCCGAAATTCGTGAAAAAGTCATACAAAACATTACAACTAGATGAGGTTTATTGAAAGATCTTACAATTTTAAAGGAATCTGTTGCCTTCAAAGAATATGAAATCTACCATGGTTTTATGGTCTGTTCCACTGATCTTCATGCAGTATTTAAAATTGAAAAAGTAGTGGCTGAGAGCCTCGAAACAGCGAGGTGGCAGGGGCAGTGCTGAGCAAAGTGGGCGTTGGCCTCGAACCCACCCGGAGGGAGGCGACAGCGGATAGTGTTTCAAATACACCGTTTACAGGCCATTGTTTCCAATTGGGAACATCGAATTGAAAATTCATTTAAAAAAATATCACTTATATTGTTTGGAAAAAATTGTTGATTATAATTGAATGTAAGCTTGATTATATATATATATATATATATATATATATATAAATTATATTTCAGATTTAAAATGTGTATTGTACAGAAATTCTTAAAAACGGGTTTTTTATACATTTTAATTTGTGCGTAGCATAAAAATTCCTAAAAATTTTTTTTTTTGAAACTATCCGAAATTTCTAAAATTAGTTAAAAATGTCCATGTTAATAATAACATATAAAATATAGTTATATTTAAAGTCCCGTGTTCCCAACTGGGAACACTGGCCAGTCGTGACTATTCGTGAAAGAAGGAACTTCTCTGTTATGATCTTCCACTGAAAGTAAAATAGAAGGGACAATTCTCTTATAATTCATAAAAGTAAATCCCCTTTGGTTGTTAAAAGGTTAATGCTTTAATTTTGGCGAAAGAAATTGATTTTTATCTGTAATCTGGGGGAGGAAGAATTATAAATGTGTTGGATAATTATTTATGTATCATCAGAATAATAATTCTGTAGTGATTGTTACTTCTAATTAATATTTTCATTTTCCAATCCAGGTAATCAAAAATATTCTTATGCTCAGAAGAAAAAGGTACACACAGGACAACCCATTTGATTTTGGGATGGCTGGGGTTGATCAGTTGCATAAATTGTGAGAAACTACTGTCACATCTGCTCAAAAAGAAACGGTGGTATATTTTATTTGCCAAATGTACTAAATACAGTTGTTGTTTCTGGATGGCTATTGCATACAGCAATGGACCTTATGCACCGTTTGGGTTCGAGAGTATAGAAAAACCACTGTGGAGGAATAAACAAAACGATCGGCCTATAAGTGACTCAGAAATAAAAGCAGTTCTGAGTCAGCTGTTTCAGACTGACCAATGGATGCCACCGGCAGGCCACGTGTCGGAGGATGTGACGTCACATGCATAAGGTCCATTCATTGGAAACGTATCCAACTCACTCATCTGGAGTTTCGTCGAGAGGGTGCAATTACCTTTCAACGAACTGGAGCAGAAAAGAATGGATCTCAAACACGACCAAAAGTTACCGGTTGTGCATGACAGCGGAAGAGTGATGGCCGTTGCCTTATTGCAACAACTATTGTAAATATGCATAATGTGGAGAAGATACAAGATTACAGTGAAATGCGTGCATAAAAGGGGATTGTATTCGAACTACTTCCGAGAGTGCCATAGGATACAATTATAAAATTTCATTTTCCGCACTTTTTTGTGCAAAATACACTTTTTATTCATTAAAATTCATAAATTTTCAATTTAATTCATATTTGTGCTTGGTTATAAAAAATAATTTTTACGATACTTTGCCTTATTATTCAGTCTGATCATCACTGTTATCTGTATATTTTATTCATATTTTAATGATTGATATATTTAAACTAAAGCATTAGGGGGAGAAATATGCAAAAAGTAATTAAAAATCAACCTGGATCTGAATTCAGTCTGTAAACGGTTAAGAAATCGTCCTAGAAAATGCTGAGCCAAAAATCAAAGCCAATTAATGTGCTGCAAAAATATCTCATTGGAGGTAGCTACGCTCTTTCTTTGTATACGTTACAGTTAAAGCGCGGAATCTCTTATTTCATAGCATATCTAGATATTTCGTGAATTACCTAGTTATTTTCAATCCGTTATTTCATAGAATAACTAGGCATTTCAGTTATTATATGAAATAACTGAATTATACACTTTAACGGTAACATATATATTTTTTTTCTAAATTGTTCTAGAAAGAGAAAAACATACGCCGTTTTGTGTGACGACAGCTAAATAAAACGGCATGTTTGCGTACACCAAATTTTTAGAAAATGACCATTCTAAGAAACAGTCTCAGAAATATTAAAATATGAAACTTCCAAGAAAGAGGTCTCAATTAAGAACTTGCATGAAATCTTCACTTTTATTTCTTCTAGCCATTATCTGATATATGTATATTTCATATGTAAGTATTAAATTTCAAATAGTGTTTGATAACACCAACTCAGAACATGACTTCAATACACTAAGCTATTCATTCAGATATTTTGATACAAGAAGCTAGCTAAACAATTGTTCTCGTTCAGTTTCCAAGAAAGAGGATTAGTAAAACGATAAAATTAAGTCATCAGAACAGTTCATTATTTGAAGGTTTAAGGATAAATAACAAAAGATTCGAACTGCCGTAATCCTTTGTACTTTAAATTAAATGGCATTGCTTTATTTCCAAACGTATGTTCACAAAATGTGAAAAATTTGATTATTTGTATACTATTTATATTATTCTACCTATGGAAAGACAAGAAATCATGTTTATGTATCCAAACAAAAGACTACCGAATGAATATACTTCATTATTCTTGAGTCCTTTAATAAAATTGAATTTATTAGATAATACATTAACAAAGGAATGAAAAATGTGACATGAATGTCACTAAGATATTAAAACTATTTATTCAGTTCCTAATTAATTCAGAATGATAAATATTTACGGAAATAGAGTAAGCATTTGTAATATCAGTAATTCAAATTAGGACAAAGCATGAATTACGCTAAAATAAAACATTTTTATGCTAAAATATAATCTTTTATTTAACTATTATAATCTATGCTGAGAAAATACATTTTAAGTTACATCACTGTTTAATATGCGAAAGTAAAACAGATCGTTTCGTTCGTTTCTTAATGAAAGTTAAAATATTTATAATAACTCATTTAATAAAAGAGTTCTGCTGAAATATAACGATTCCTGTGCTATAATTTTTTAAAACATTTTAATCTTCTATTTATTTGTTTGTTTTAACATGATTCGTCATTACCTTCATATCTCTTTGAACTCAACTGGATAATATCGCAAATATGTGACAATCGAAATTCCAAAATAGTAATAATGATCGAATCGGAAAGAAAAGGCAACTAAATTATTGTCTTTCGTGACATTTTTTTTATCAATAGAATAAATATATACATAAAATATGTGTTTTTACTTCGAATGATTAAAGATATTTTACGAGAACATTTACATTTAATTATGCAAGAAGGATTTCATCTTTAATAATATAATAAATGTGAAAGTGTGTCTGTTACGCTTTCACGGCAAAACTACCAAACCGATTTGGATGAAAATTGGCAGAGTTGTAGCTTGAAACCCAGGAACGGACATAGGGTAGGTGAAATCACGTTAAATTAACGATTTTTGACTACAGATTAAAATTAAATAATTAACAAAGAAAGCCCATTGACTTCGCGATGAAGATTATTTTATTTTTCAATCCACTGTCACGTGATCCTTCAGGAATGCGTAAAAATGTGGAATAAATTATTTTTAAAATCAACTATCACGTCATCCTTTTTTCCGCTGTAACTTCGGAACAAATTGTCCGATAAACATTATTTTTATACCGTCTTAACGTTCAAATATTTACCTTTTCAATGATACCAATTTTATTTCTGTGACATTTTTACTTCAATTGTTATTAATTTTTTAAAGTTCAATAACTTGACTAACTTGCAGACGATTTTGAAATAACGCAAATTTATAGCTACTCCGCTGCTAGGCAACGGTTAGACTTTGAACTAATTTAACTTTATTTCTGAAAATTTTGCTTATCTTTATAAATATCTATAAAATAAGGCAGAAATTACATGTATTTGTCTGTCTGCCGGTCGGTCGGTCACAAGAACTCCTCCTAAACGGTGAACGGCAGCGACATGAAATTTACACACGACATTCTAGAGCATATTTCTAGGTCAAATGTGCTGTTTTCAACTTTCAGATTTAATTAGTTCTTAAGATATTTAATTAAATAACGAAAATTAGCCGCTTTTAAGCCTAACGCTTAGACGTTTTTTGCCAATAACTTCTGAAATATTTATTAGACAACAATTATTTTTATGCCGTTTTAAAGACCAGAAAATGATCTTTTTAATGCTATTAATTCCATTGGTATGAAATGTTTTCTCTGATTGTTATTAAGGTTTAAAAATATTTTTGCAACGTAATTTCTAACAATACTTTTTATTCTTATTGAAATAAATTCAAGCCAAATTACTGTTGCGCGCGCGGGCTTTTGACAGTGTTAAAGTTAATATAAGAAAATATTGCTTTCTTTGACCATAAACAACAAAGGAGACTTTACACTTCCGGTTTCCTGTTGTCGTAGCATTTACAGCTTTTAATACGGTTACACAGTGATCCAATGACGTTAGTGAATTATTCTCTCGATGTTTTGTTTAATTTTCACAGTGAGATATTACAGAATATCCATCTGTAGATACGGTAATGGGCATTAACAAGGAACATCATATTCTGTAGAGCTCTTCAACATCTTAGAATTGTCAGGGGCACCTTCCGACAAGCCGAGATTGAATGTCGGTGTGCCAGTACTACTAATACGTAACCTCGATATACCGAGACTCCGCAATGGCACACGGTTACAAATTACACACCTAGGTCCAAACGTCATGAAAGCTACTGTTATGACTGATATAAGGAGAAGAGAGAGTGTTTTAATTCCACGCCTTCCGATAATACCGAAGGATTTATCATCTCAGTTCAAAAGGTAACAAATCCCTTTAAAAATAGCATTTGCCAGGCTCAGGACCAGACACTGAAAGTGGCAGGCGTACATTTGGAAAAACCATATTTTTCGCATGGGCAACTATATGTGGCATGTTCACGTGTGTCCAGCCCACACAACCTCTACATCCGTGCAAATAACGTGGTATACAAAAGTATATTAGCATAGATAAACAATTTACATAACTATATCAGCATTTATGTACAGTACACTCCTGTCAGCCGTCCAATTAAGTATTATCAACCGTCAGAACTTTTACTTTCCCTTTCAAAATGCAACAAAACATTTACATTCGTGAATTAAAAAAAAAGAATAATTCAAATTCTTCCCGCACGAAGTCGCGGGTAACAGCTAGTATAAAATAAACTGTATTATATTTTGAAGTTATTTTTCATTTTACGAAGAATTTCATAATATACTGTATGATACTAAATTTTTTCATTTTTTTCAAGTCATTGGCAGCGCATATTTTTCAAGCAAGAAAAATAAAATTAGTTTCAAATATACTGATATGCTAACTATAATAAATGTGTATTTAAAACACGTTGATTTATTTTACAAAGTTTTGTTAAGTATTTTCTATCAATATACATATAATTGCAATTGTTTTAACTTTTCATGACCTCCATGTTTCATTTTGTAAATTATCATTTTAAGCGCATTTTAATATGAAAGTATGTGTCTGTTATTATATTCATAAATCTTTGAGTTTAATGTATCTTTAAAACTCCTCTCGGAAAAATTAAAGGACTTAGAAAAGAACCTTATCTTTGCATCTTCCGCTTTTTCCATCTACTCTTTCTTTGTCTTATAATATTTTTAACGTAGTGACTAAATATATGGCAACATTAGTACTATTTTGCATTATTTGGAGTAGGGAACTACTTTCGCGTGTCGCTATTATACTGCTAAAAACATTTTGAGGATTTTGGTAGTTTGATCTGAAAGAACGATATAGCTGATTAATTTTTTAAACAAAATATGAAAGAAAAAGAATTTAAAAGTAAATTATCGTGTTTATACCAATTTCAGTCTTTACAAATTTCGTCAAAAATTATGTGCATATGATGAAGAATGAAAAGTAATCAGCATCCTTGCTTTATATAGAAAGCGATTAAAAAACTGTTGTTGCATTGAACGTTTCGTGGGCGTGAATCGGTGCCTATCGTGGAGAAGCTATCCAAATGCAACCCTTTGTAGAGGAAACTTTGAAGCGTTATCCTAAAGCGTCGTACCGGGGCTTCCTAGAGAGAGCAAACCAGTGCTCGTCTCCTCTCGGCGGCCCGGGTCATACCCAGATATGGAATCTGTCTTTGGAAATGGGAAATGTTTGTCTAAGATCTGAATAACGCTGTGCGGTAAATAGTACTGTATCTCTACTACTAATAAAGAAGTGGGGGGACGTGCGTATTCGCTCTGCAGGACAGGCCTCTAGACCCCGAGCTACGAAATTTGGCACAAACATACTATGAAGGGTAGGAGTTTGAAACTAGGAGGTAATTTTTTTTTTGGGGGGGGATTCAAATTAGTTAAGAATATTAAGCGAAATTTTGGCTTTTTTTCCTGATAATTTCGGAAAACATGATAGCACAAAAATGATTTTTGCATCATCTGAAAATTCATAAAATTATCATTTCCATAATACCTCTGGTACATTTTTTTTCTCTATTTTTAATCATTTATCAAAAATGTTTTTAAGTATATTTTACAACAGTAGTTTTCATATGGTATGTAGTAACCGCCTTCATTGTTACTACAAATCTTTTATTCCGTTTCTTTCTTCCATTGTTAAGAACCGAGGTTTGAAGATTTGGCTTATTTTTTGCATATCGAGTAGGTTTCTTTTCTTTTAGTTTTCTGGTAATCTATACATTTAGAATAATGTGGTAAAATCCCTTCACCGAGTCCGCTAGCCTCAACCACTCGACCGATTTCGACAATATTTTTTTTCATATGAAAGCTCACGACATCTATATATGTCACCAAAGGTCGTCTTCCCCTCCCCCCCCCCCTCATTTTCGAACGAAATCGAAGAAACACTTTCCCACTGTACATTCTCTATGGAGAAAGACCTTTAGACAGTTCGCCAGCAACAACCAGCCTGATTTCGACATTTTTTTATAAGTATGAAAGCTTACAGTCTAGATTTGTGAATGAAGGGTCGCCAGCCCCCCATCAACCCCCCATTTTCGAACGAAATCGAAAACACCTCTCCACCACTCATTGTCTATATGTTTTACTCGTTCGAAAATGGGGGGGGGGTGGTGGATGGGGGCAGGCAACCCTTACGTGCAAGGCCGTACCGAGCGGGTGAAAGAGATTGGCCCCCGCCGCCACCAGCGCAAGCAGAACGTAGCGCAAAAATGACCATTTAAAAAAACTTAGTTTAAGAATTGATTAGTAACATCTGCTGTGCAAATAAAAAAGAAAATTGAGAATAAGTCTCATTGGCTCACCAAACATTACAGGAGGGCTGTTGTTCGTCCAGTGGTCAAGTTGCCAGTTTGTTCCAGTTGTCACCCCCCTTACAGAGAAAGAGAGAAAGGGACTGTGTCTTCTCTTCAAAATACTGGGTAGCTTCAGAAAACAAACTGATGCGGCAATGAGCACTTTGAGTTACTTGTTACCGAAGAAAAAAAGGGTCCCTCCAGCAAGGATATCCTTGACCCATGTGTTTGGTACTTGCCTAGAGATGAAAACAACTGCTTTTTCCTCTTTTGCATCTCATTTTACAGTCATAAAATAGATGGGAAAGTGGAACCCGCCTGCAGGTGCGCCAGAGGGGGACATACCCCGGATGCTGTTCCGTCGTCGGGAAAATTGTAGTCGGATATTAAATAGTTGATAAATAAAGATCTGACGAACTTTGAGACAAATTTCAACACACCCTTCCCCCGTGCAGGTCGTGCCCCAGCAAAATTTAACGTCATTCCCACTGCCTGCTCCTAAGAATCTTCTTCGAACCTCTAAGACGCTGATAAGAGGGGAGGGAGGGGCAAAATTTCAATGTAATTTAACTAATAAAAGCTCAAAGGAAAAGAAATAATCGCGCTTTTCTTAAAGTTTTACTTTAAAGGTGAGGAAGTCTTATTTTTATCTTGTTTACTATATTGTGTGAAGGATAAAGGCTCTCATCCCATTGAAAGTGATTCTTGGTGTTTCTTTAGTGGCAAATAAACAATGTAAATGTTGCATTTGCTTTTTACCATCAGAGAGTAAGTATAAAGATATACTTGACATTTTCATTCTTTCTTAAGGAGAGATAAATTAGTTTTGAAGAGGTGAGCCTAAATTGTTTATATGTATTTTTAAATTGCTTTTGTTCTATTAAATACTAGCCAATCTTCTTCTGCCGTTGATTCACCATTTTATTAATCATATATTATTTATGCCTGTCAATTTTAAAAAAAAATATCAACTTATTTAATATTCCGCAAGTTAATTTGAAATAAATTTTAAAGCAATATATTTTGCATCTAATAAAATTAAGGACTTCTTAAGTATTCAATTGTTAGAAATGTCTTAGGAGCAGAATGGCTCTTCAATATCATTAAATTCCTCAAAGAAAATTAATTTTACTGATCATGCATAATTCAGATTTAAATTACATTTACTACACTTATCATCTGACTATAACTCGAATAAAGATGACCTGTTACAACAAAACGGTTTTCGGTTAACCGGTTTTCTTCACCTCCTGCTCTTTAACCTGGCTGTAAAAAACCGCTCAAAATAACTGTTTTAGTTTCATTTTTTTAAAACAAAGGTTTGCAGACAAAATGTATTATTAGTAATAATATACATTAAGTAAGTATAATACCATTAGTAATTAATGGGTAATGATTATAAATGGCATTAATACACACATAATAAATGAGTAGTTATTACAATAAGTAAGTATTATAGACAAAATTTTTATTATGAATGTTTTCACAAGAAATTTATTCATTATCGATATTTATCATCTAATATGTTATAAAGATTGTATGATCCGTGAGTCGACACCTCCTCATCGGAAACAACATCAATTCATAGATAGTAATCTTTCGAAGCCACAGAACTTCCTACTAAAGATAAATGTTTTCTGGCTACAAAAAACAGACGCCGATTGCAGACAAAAAATTTTTTATTAGTATTGTTTCTTCAGGAAATCAACCATTGGCCAATATTTATCTGTTTATAAAGTCTCTTCTTTCAGTAATCCGCCAATCAGCTGACGCTTCGAGAAGCGGTTGTCGGTGATTGGCCCAAGATGATGAAATTCAAAGTTTTATAAAATTGGTAAATTTTAGTCTAGTCGAACCTAAAATTATTCTGGTATTTTTACCTGGTTATTGGAATTTAAAAATAACCGGTTAAAAAACCGAACAAAAAATTACCGAAAACAGAAGAAAACGGTTTTCGATTTGAACTGTGGTTTTTCCCATCCCGAAATCGTTTTACCTAATTATTACAAATAAATAGATGGTATGGTTTCCACTGAAGATTATCTTCCTAAGTGGAAAAGTGAATTTTAGATCATAGCAAAAAAGTAAATCTATCATAATAATATAATAAAATCATTAAAAGTAAATTTATTTCGGCAGCAAAAGAATTAACAAGAAATCAGACTAAAAAAATTGAAAAAGCAACGAAAATGCCTGCATTATATCAAATAAATAGATTTTATATTGTAATAATCAATATAAATTATATCACGTTTTTTTTAAAATAAGAGAGTATAAATTAAACATTAAGAGAAATATTTAATTAAAGATTTGATGAATCAATGAAATCAATTTTGACTTTCAATGCAGCATCGTAAATTATACATATAAAAAATATTTTTAAAAAAATTAACAAATTTAAGAAAATTACACGACAACTAGACTGTTATCATTTCAAAAGATAATTTTTAAAATATAAGACTGTGTAGAAATTATTTTAAATGATAATATTTCCGACTATTAATTGCTGAACCTCCCTCGAATTTTCCAAAGTTTTAATTAATTAAAGTTTTAAAAAAACTCATACAGGTGTACTTTGTCACTATTCATAGTAGGTTTGTAAAATTTGGCAACTCTAGACTCAACGGTCTGTCTTGTAGAACGCCAACAGAGAGTCACCTATGCATACATGCGCATTTATTAATAGTAAAAATATGCATACAAAAGCATGATTACAAGCAAAATATAAAATTAACATTATAGTATTTCGTGTTAGAGTTTATTGCAAAATTATTTATTGCAAGTTTATTAAAAAATCTAATGCAACTATTCAACACCAAATTCATGATCTCCTTGATTTTACCTGTCTTGAAAATTGTAACTGATTAAACCATAAAATTTTACTTTACATTAATGTATACAAAGATGAATGTTATTTATCCTTTTAAAATGTCGACATTTTTGCTTGATATTGATGAAATTTGGCGCATACGCTCTTCAAAACAAGAGTAAAATCTCTATCAACTTTTCAAAGCTCAAAAGATAATTAAAATTTCAGTTAATGAAAAAGTAGGCAAAAGATTTTGCAGTTTTTTCGCCGTATTTTTCAAAAATATCATTTCAAAAAATGACTTTTCACGTCTATTTAAAATTTTTTAAAACATTTTTTAATGATACCAATTTAACAACTGTACAATTTAATTATTTTCTTTAATTTAAAGAAATTAAAAAAATATATAATTTGCAACAATACTTTTCAATTTTAAAATGACCAACTAATTTCCTTATTTAATAACATTATCACTAATTTTTCTTATTTTTATATAATCGCATATTTAATCACATGATCCCAGCATGGCGAAGTTTCCGGATGAGAAGCTGCTGGATAAATAAGCAGGTTGTCACTCCCTTGGTGGATACAGTAATGGTTGTTTGTTCTTAGGGACCATCTCCGATGACTGGTCGTACCCCGGTAAAATGGGGGTTCGTCGAATGAGCCACTCTTAATGGGGCTATTATGCGGGGACCACAGTGCCGGATGAAGTTTGGTTGACGGTCATTCAATGTAGATCTGGGTGCAAGGGCTGGGCCGGGGTGATGGCTTTTTTGATATTTAATCACATGATCTTTAACCTTTGTTAACATTATGGTGATCAAAATTTGCTCTCTTTGATACATTTAACTACTCTAGCTCCAAAGATTTCCACTTACCCGCAGTTTTTTCTTATACACTTTTTGAAATATATTTTTAAACTCAAGTTCATTAAATAAAGTGATTTTTATGTCATTTGGTAAGTTTTATACATTGAAATATTTTCTTTTTCGCCACTAATTATAATATTTTTTTCAATTATAATGAAATAATTTACATGTGCCTTTTTTTTCTTTTGCTATCGAATTACAGATTCTTAGTTTCATTTTAATTTCTCAATTATTGTAATTCAGGTTTCTAATTTTTGACATCTTGACTAAGCAAAAAATGAAAATGAACTTTTATTATCTTCACAAAACTTATTATTTTAAAAATGATGGTAGTTATCTTTTTTTATAAATGATATTTTTAACATTTTTCTTGAAAATGTTTTTGGAAATTTAGTTTCTACTTCAGGATTATTTCTTTTAATTTTTCAAATCATCATATTATTCTTTCATTCGATATATAATAAGACATTTAGATATTTTACAACTTTCCCATCTGTTAATTTTTTTGCTGTTCAGTTTGGCCTAGTGCAAACGTTTAGCTCAAGACAATTAGCACTAAAATGTTTTATTTCGAAAGCAGCGAGATAAAAAGTTAAATTAATTTCACATATATTTCAATTTTCATTAAATTCGTATTTTTCAATCTTATCAAACAATAAATGTAAAATTTTAAATAGTTATGTATTCCGTATTAATTGTTTAACATCCAGGATATTAAGAGCGAACAAGATGGTCACCAAAGGTGGCTAGTTAGAAATATATTAAAATTATAAACAGAAGCTACCATAAGCAGAATAATGGTTTACAAAGTAAAATTGCTGATGTGGCAGATCAACAGGTTCATAGATGATACTCTGATCTAGAAAAAGTCATTTGATAGTGTTACAAACATGGAAAGTCGCTTCCCAGCAATGTGAGTCTTAAGGTTGGGAAGAGAGTTTTACAGGGGTAACTATGAGATGACCGACAGAAGCCAAGTCTGGACTCCTGACCTTGGCGACAAATTTGGTGACTTTGGAGACGAAATATGAGATCTCAAAGGTGCTGGAACCTTCTCGATATCTCTATTAGCAGAGGAGATACGCTTGAATGTACTAGAAGATTCCGTGTGACGTCACAGCCTGCCGTGGGAGACTATATAAAGAGAGCGCTTGGACGACGGGTGTGTGTTGATCGACTGGGATCGCCTTGGAGCGCGAACGTCTTTGGAGTTCTATCCGCTGTGCGAGCTAGTAAGCTGCTAGACGCCGAGCGGTAGGAGTGTTGATCCATTGGGAACGACTTTATAGTTTCTTCTGCAGTGCGAGCTGGTGAGCTGAACGCTATTAAAAGTGCTGTTATTGTCGTTAATTTAAAGGAATTTAGTTTTTTCCGGGTAGAGAATTTATAGAATGGATGAAAAATTAATGAAGATGCGTCACGTAAGGGGAGGGCACAGTTTGCCAGTTCCGCCAAGGGCATAGGATCACAATGGTACGACCCTGCATATTAGTAAATAAACCTTCATTCTCCATTACCCTGCGTGTAGGACTGTTTACACCATACACCCACAGTTAGACTTTTGCAACAATATTAATAGAATTTGAATTCAGCTCATTAATACTCAACTCTTAATTCCAGCTCTAATTTCTAATTAGTAATTTATGTACTAGACGCAATGCATAGTGCGAAGCAAATAAAATATCTTCTTTATCATGCATCACACAAAAGCCAATGTTCAATTGATGCAATCAGCAATAAGATATATATTTTAATTTATTTTCTGACTTTTAAAATGTTTGCAATTTTTAATTTATTTGATGATACATTTATTTAGTTGTGTAGAGTATTTTTGATGAATATAGTTCGTTAAAGTATTTTTTAAGAATACGTAATTTTTATTGAACCTATTTAATAAATCATAAAATATGCTAAATTTGTGTATAAAAATATTTGAAGGAATTTAGTTTTTTCCGGGTAGGGGTTTTATAGAATGGATGAAAAATTAATGAAGATGTGTCACGTAAGGGGAGGGCGCAGTTTGCCAGTTCCACCAAGGGCATAGGATCACAATGATACGACCCTGCCTAGATGACTTATATAGACGTCATAAGCTTTCACGTGAAATTAAAATTATCGAAGTCCGTAGAGTGGTTGGGGCTGGCAAACTGTCTGAAGCTTTTACCATATTATTTTAAATATATATATCCCAACAGTTCCATCACAATGGCGTGTCAAAAATATTGTAAAATACCTATTGTAGGTGATGCAAACTGTTTATTTAGGGCGATATCATTCTGTATTTATGGATCTGAAGATTTTCATGCCGAAACTCGTGAGAAAGTTATGCAAAACATTACAACTAGATTTGGTTTATTGAAAGATCTTACAATTTTAAAGTGATCTGTTGCCTTCAAAGAATATGAAATCCACTATGGTTTTATGTTCTGTTCCACTGATCTTCATGCAGCATTTAAAACTGAAAAAAGTATTGGCTGAGAGCCTCGAAGCAACGAGGTGGCAGGATAGTGCTGAGCAAAGTGGGTGCTGGCCGCGAACCCGCCTGGAGGGCGGCGAGAGCAGCTAGTTACAGATAAATCTCAACTTCCAAAGTAGGCAATGATGAAATGTTTTAATAGTTCGCGTTTTTCTAAACACTATTGCGCTTTTCAGTAAAATAATTGTGTGTATAGAAATATTTCATCGCTCTTGAGAGTTGAAGTTTCGTTTTCTTATTGTAGTGCACTGAATTTTATCGAATCAATGAATAAAATTTCTCAAAGATATTACAAAAATCATTAAACATATTCAGTATTACACAAAAAAACTTCAATTCGGAATGATTTCACTCATTATTTTTATAAACCCCATGATTATGTTTCTATTCAGAAAGTAAGTTATTGGGTTATAGAGATGAAGTTTAACCATTTACCGATACATATTAAGTTAGTTGAAATTGATTCATTTCCCGTTGCAGATTAAGTTAGTTGAACTTGAATCACTTCCCATTTCAGATAAAAGCTCAATTTTTTATATGAGGTGACAGGTAGATAGAATTTTGATAAGTGAAACGATCGGTTATCTCTTCGATTTACAGAATTGCAGCAATCATTCGAAACTGCATATCATAGTAAATGATTGATGCACAAGGAAAACATCCAAACTACGGTAGGGGTTAGATTTTGTGACTGATTCCTTTTTCTGGTTTATTTATAGACGAGTTTTCAGTTCTGTTTATTTCGGGTAATGTAAAACTTCCGCTATATCGACCGACTTCCGGTGTAATGTTTCGTAAATGGGAATCTTCAAAATTTCAACACTCTGTTTGAAGATGCTAATTAATGTTTAAAGTAAAGTTTTTTAATGTTATGGATTAAGGATACTTTTAAAATATTAAATTTGATGTTCCTATTGTTGAAGCTCCCAATGTTTACTTAAAATAAGAGCCTCATTTTGTGGAAAGGCTGCCATAATTATTCATTATCGCTCTTTTTGGTAACTTCTAAGTCTTGTTTGGCCGTTAAATTTTTAAACCAAACTATTTAGACAATCACTGGAAATTAAATGTTTAACCAAACGATTTAGCTAATTACAATCGCTCCATTTGGAATTTAGGCGTTTTAAAAGCTGGAGTTTTGAAGTGCACCCAAATAATAAAGAGTAATATCAGTAACATAGCGATATATTTTAAACTGAATATTACAAGATAAAAAATATTTACATTTTGACCTTTACAGATTAGCTAGTTTGCATTGCCAAAGACAGCAGGCATAGTTCGCTCGGAGCGGCGGCTGACTTGTTGGCTTTCGGGGACCAAGTGCTGATGTACAACCGTTGTCCGTCTTCCTTCAGAGCCCGTATTCCTCCGTGCTAGTGGTAAGTCCACAGGAACCGTCACAGAACCTTTAAGAGTTGTTTGAGCAGTTTTAAATAAAAAGAATAAACGAACTCCAAGGACACAGAATTTGTGTACTAAAGGAAGAATTAGTTCAAACTTGGCGCTTGATACAGTATCCAACTGGATTTGGCGATTGCTTAAGGGGTCTATTCTGGTACCCCCGGTTGGGTTGGGAGTTAGGTTGGGTTCCGTTGTTAACAAAGGAATAGACCCCTAAATCGGAGATCGCCGGAAAACGGTCTGTGAATCCGAAATAAACAAAACAGGAAACTCGTCCATGCTACGATCTTCTTTCCATAAGCTTCCAAAGGTAGTTTTTGCTATCGGTTGACAACTAAATAATAATAAGTAAAACTAACTTTGCAGAGTATAATAAAAAGAAATCGTGATTTTTTATTTTTTTTACGAAACATTTTACGTACGCTTAACAAGACTTTTTGAAAGTTAAAAGAGTGATTAAAATAACATTTATTTGAAACGGTTTTTTAAAAATAACAATAGCAAAAATATTTCTTATTCAAAAAATTCGTGGATCTCTGGACGAGTTTTGTGCTTTGTTTATTTTAAATTCACAGACCGTTTCCCGGTAACCCTCCAATTTAAACAATGGCCAATTCCGTTTGAATTCTATATCAAGTGCAAAGTTCGAACCAATTCTTTCTTTAGTATACAAAGAGTTGAATTCAGTGTTTTATGAGTTCGTTTAATTTCTTTTTATTTCAAACGACTCTTAAAACGGATAAATTCCAAATTAAACGATTGTAATTAGCTCGTTTGGTTAAAAATTTAACCCCCAAACAAACCTTAAAAGTCTTTAAAAAAGCCGATAACAAACAATTATGAGGTCCTTTTCATAAAAAGTGGCTCTTATTTTAAGTAAACACTAGCCTCCTTCGGCGACCAGCTTGTTAGCCGGGAATATAATTTCAATTGAATCTCTCATGCATAATTCGATATTCATTAAATTAAATTGTGATGGATTTTTAACCCCTTTTAGTGGTCTTGCACCTATTTTATTCATTGTCTACATGAACGTCCCTAATGGAGTGTAGTAGCTCTCCCTGACATGCAAACTTCACTTTCTCATTTCTCATGCAAAATATGCATTTGATTTCAACATTAAAATGGCGTTGCACATTTTACGTCCAGCAGCATGTTAATTGGATTAAAACATAATGATAAAAAAAGAATTAAAACCTCTTTCAGAGTACTAGATGTATTTCCTAACATACTAACTATCTTAAAGGACTTTGTTTACAGATTTCAGAAGGAAAATTATGAAATAAAGAAAGTAAATTCCTTGGCTTACAGCAATGGAAGGGAAGATATTTGTTTAAACAATGAAAAGGTACTGTTGTAAATTATACATAAAAGTATTTTTTTAATTTATCAAAATTAAAAAAATATTATGATAACTTAATTAATATAATTGAAAAAGTAATTTTTTTGCATTGTCAGATGGCGTAAAAATTATTTTTGTGCTGTAATATTTTCGGAAATTATTAAAGAAAAACTTCAAAATTTTGCTTACTTTTTAATTAATTAAAATTCTAATCAAAATTTCAAAAAAAGAACTCCGAATTGCACATTCCCACCTTCCAAAGTATTTTTGTACCAAATTTCGTTGCTCTAGTTTCAGCGGTCTGCCCTCTAGAGCGTCGAAACACACAGACAGACACACACACACATTCTCCTTTATTATTAGTAGAGATTGAGTTTCCTGGTTCGTTTATTTTGGACTCATAAACCGTTTTGCGGTAACCTTCCGATGTAAGCAATCCCCAAATCCAAGTTCGAATCAGTTCTTTCTTTAGTAAACAAAACGTTGAATTCCGTATTCTTTGAGTTTGTGCAATCCTTTCTTTTTAAATCGTTAAAAAAACTCTGAAAGCATTAAAATTCGAAATGGAACTATTGTAATTAGCTAACCCAGATAGCACGTAAGTTTGCAGCAAGTTTGATTTTGACTTGTCATGGCAAAATTTGACGCGTCAAACTTGAATCGAACTTGTAGCAAGTTCGATGTGACAAGTAGCGCCACCTCTTTGCAAATCAAACTTGCAGCAAGTATGCAAAACAAGCTTCCTGCAAAGATAGCACAATAAAGAGATAATTATCTTTGTCTCTGTTTTAAAAAACATCCGATTTTTAATAGCATCTCCTAGACCGTAATTCTTTTTTATTAATTCAATAAATCAATGATAATTTGTGAAAAAAAATAACTTTTTTATAAAAAAATTTTTTGAAGCATTTTCCATCTTTTTACTAAATATATCACTCTCACTTTAAAGAAAACTATATCGCCTTTTTCTTTTTTTATTTTTTTTTTGAAATTTTAACGTTTATAAACAAAATTAAATCTAAAAAACAGTCGGTGTTTGTTGAAAAATAATAACTAGACATTTTGTCCCATTTTAAAGTAATTACTTTTGAACTCTAATTTCATAATTTATTCTACTAGCAAAACGTAGTTATTAGCGAAAATCGCTCTCTCTTTGACTTCAAATCGTATTCTCAACTCAAAAAATTAATGAAAACCAGAAAATAGTTTAAAATAAATCGTATACGAATCGCATCGAACGATGCTTTAGCGAAATCTATCCTCTCCTCTCAGAGTTCAGCTGGCTGAACGGTTAGCGTCCCCGCTTCGGAACCGGGAGGTCGCGAGTTCTATCCTGGGTTGTGTTCGTGTTCTGTTTTTGCTATAATTTGCAATAAGTTTGACACGGCAAACTTGCTGCAAGTTCGTTTCATGGTGACTTCGGAGCTTTCGTTAACTTGCTGCAAGCTTACTGCAAGCTTGCACACTTGTCATGACAAATTTGTGGCAAACTTGCACTCTTGTCATGACAAATTTGTGGCAAGCTTGCTGCAAACTAAAATTGCTATCTGGGAAACCGGTTGGGTTAGAATTTAACCGCCAGTGATTATCCAAATCGTTTGGTTACAAATTTAACCGCCAAACAAATCTTGGATGTCGATAAAAAGAGCGATAAAGAATAATTTTAGCAACCTTTTCACTAAATTAGGCTCTTATTTTGAGTAAACATTGAGCGCTACAACAATAGAAATATTAAATTTAATATTTTCAAAGTTTTCTTAAGGCATAACATTAAAAAAACACTATTTTAAACAGCAATTAACATCTTCAAAGTGAGTGTTGAATTTTTCAAGATTCCCATGGACCTTATGCACCGTTTGGGTTCGAGAGTATAAAAAAACAGCTGTGGAGGAATAAACAAAACGATCGGCCTATAAGCGACTCAGAAATAAAAGCAATTTTGAGTCAGCTGTTTAAGACTGACCAATGGCTGCCGCCGGCTGGTCACGTGTCGGAGGATGTGACGTCACATACATAATGTCCATTGACGAAGCATTACGCCGGAAGATGGTCGGCATAGCAGAAGTTCCACATAATGAAAAATAAACAAAAGAGAAAACTCATCCCTTCCCTGAACACCCACTATTCTGATTGGCGTTGGTCCGAAAAAAATTTTTAAAAAAATTTAATTGCTCTGGCTTTATTATTCTTAATTAATTATAGTTATCGTAAATTTAATAATATTGCTTTTTCTTAACTTTGTATTTATAATCTTTCGTTCATAACTTTCGGGGGGGGCCCGCCCCCCCCGCCAGGATAAACGAATTTGAACGGTATTATTCAAAAGAATTTAAATAAATCCGATTTTTTGTAAGACTGAACTGAAATGAAAAGCGTGCTAGACATTATTTGTTTATGCAATGCATTTGTTTTGTTTTAAGCTGCGGCCAAAGCCTTTTGAGTACACTGGGGATAACAGACTTTGTTACTTCAAATCCCATAACTATATAATTCAAGAGTACACTGGTTCTCGTCTGAAATTCATCTTTTCAGAAAGCTATTCAAAATTTTAGCTGAGAAAACTTTCGTCAGATTTTTCTTCCCTATTTGAAAGAAGTAATGTACTGTGTTCAATATTAGTATTTTATATTGATCTCCATCTCATGAAACATACATAACTATTTTTACAAATATTGATGAAATTGGTATTATGAAATTAAATTATAAAATTTCAAATTACGAAAAACTACTACACATTTGTATCTCAAATTTATTTATTATTTTTTTTCAGAATGTCGTGTGCATGAAACCTAATGAAAAATAAGAGAGATTGATATTTTTCTCAGTTACAATTTTATATTGCTTGCATCTTTTTCGAATAACCTCTACATCCTAGAACAATTTTACATAAAAGAAAGGAAGACCTTGGAGATAAATTCAGCAGTCAAAAATATTTCGGAATTTTATTATTAGATGGACAAAAAGTGAAGCCAGTGTGCGCAAAACATGCAGTGAGAAGCAAAATCATGAATTCAGATACTTGCTGAACAAAAAGTGCTCATTTGCTACATATGTAGCACATATTGGGTTAATGTGTTCTTTAAAGTTACATTTAAGCATTCATACGAATCCTAAAACTTATGAATGTAGAACTTGCAAGAAGGCTTTCTGTCATAAGAGTTTTCAAAAACATTTATGTACTCGTACACTCACTAAGGGAAAACATCATGTTTGTCTGGAATGCAACCAAACATTTATTGACAGATACAGTTTAGAAAGGCATTTGCTTATTCATACAAAACAAAAATCTCATGTATGTGAGATATGCAAGAAGGCATTTACTCAGAAATCCACTTTAAAAACTCATTTACGTACTCATACTAAAGAAAAGCCCTATATATGTGAGATATGCGAGAAATCTTTTAGTGTAAAGTCTGTATTAAAGAAGCATTTAGTTACTCATACAAATGAGAAATCATATATATGTGAAATATGCTGTAAAACATTTGCTCAGAGTAATTGCTTAAGAATTCATTTACTTACTCATACAGATGAGAAACCTCATATCTGTGAGTCATGTGGAAAAGCATTTTCTACCAAGACTGATTTAAAAAGACACATATTTATTCATACAAATGAGAAACCTCATTCATGTGAACAATGTGGAAGAGCATTCTCTATCAAGTCTAAATTAAAAAGACATCTCCTGATTCACACAAAGAAAAAGCCTCATGTTTGTGAGGTATGCAACAAGGCATTTGCTGTTAAAAGCAATTTAAGTACTCATTTACTTATTCATACAAAAGAGAAACCTTATGTGTGCGAGATATGTGGAAAAGGTTTCACTCAAAGTGGTAATCTGAGAAGACATTTTCAAACTCATTTGGACTGCCAGCCTTAAGTATGTTTATTTTACAAAAATTCTAATTTGAAAACACCATATGCACACACATTTGCTATGGAAAGCATACATGTAATCCTCTTTGACCACTTTTGATATTAAAAGACAGATACTTAGAAATTTTTTTATCTGATAACTTGTAATGCTGCATTACTTTTATATTTGTTATTACTAGAAGTGGTTTCAACTACAAAGTGTAATTAATGATGTCAATTTCAAATGTGTTAAGTCAAAGAATGTTATATTTGTCTATTAATTTCTGTATGTACAATATATTTTTAATCACAGTTCCTTGATTACTCAGATTTTTCATTATATTACTCTGTGTAACCTTATTTTGTTCTTTCATTTTTCATAAATTGTCTAGAGTACTTTGTTTGATGGGCAGAAAAAAATGTTGTCCATAAATTTTCACAGTTTAAGAAAGTTTTGCGAAATATAATAAAATACAGATCAGTGAAGATGAGAGTTGTAACTTTTCGAAGCAGGAACTATTTTGTTTCATATTAACATGCCTCTTTCAAAAAAGGTCTACAACTTTTGAAATCAATATAAATTCTAGCATTAATCCTAACTCTTTATTTTACTATCTGTGTGCTTTCAAGGAATATCAAAAAATATTTTCACATAATTTCTTTTTCAATCAATACCAGTGATGGAATTTTTAAAACTTATTTTGGTTTATTCTGCTGTACAAGAATGGTTCCAACTTATAACTTATTTAGAGTTTTAGCAATTTCATTTTTTTAAGGTCGATAGTATTTCATCCTCCCTATATGTAATTTTTGTTTTTAATTTTATAACTGTCTGTGCATCTGTTTACCAAATATCTGCATCTGTTATAAAATCTTCGCCAAATCATGTCCATTTTCAATTGACACTTCTGATGAAATTAATATCATGAAACTGGTAAGGTATAATGTAGGTACAAAACACCTGTTTTTAAATACAGCAGAGTTTTTACAGTTACATTTTTGATATTTGTATCTTTCAAAAAATTCTTGAATGGTAATTTTTAATTTTCATTGGTGTTCTAAAATACAGGTTGAGGCAAAATGATTTTGAAGCTTTTGTCAGTGACAGATAGTTTCTGTATTTATATGAAGTATATATGCTTCAAGAGGTAATATATATCAAGTTTTCAATGCAAATATCGCAGATGTTCAGTATGTGTTCCTTCTATAAAATGGCCTTGCTCTTTTTCTAATGTCTAATGCAATTCTTTCTTAATCTTCTGTAACATGTTTCTGCCTATGCTTCTTTCTTACTAAAGTTCAACAGTTATATGAGAAAATATAGTGGTGCACCATCTGGTTGTAGAATAAAACCAGACAATTTGTCTTATAGCTTTGGCAGAAGACAATTAGAGCTCCTTGAGATGTACAAATCCTGTCGTAGTAGCTTCATTTACATACACAGAAAAACTATCAGCCCTCAGTATGAATTGTCTGGCTTAATTCTACAACAAGATGGTATACCATTGCATTTTCTGGTGCAACTACTAACACATAACCACATTGGTGGATTGATCACTCAGCTGACCAAGAATTTCAATTTGACTACAACAATCCCAGATTTCTTTTTGTGAGATTGTTTGTGGCTTCGTGTCCTACAACTATCATTTTTACAAAAGCCCGTATCACAGCTGCTGTTGCCACCACTGATAGCAGGGCCAGAATACCACACCAAACACTGATAAACACGAAAGTCCTAAGAATAATGTTCTGAAATTTAAACAATACTTGATTTTAATTTGAATATGCTCAAGTACATGGTCCTAATAAATCAAATGAAAGCACAAACTAACTGAAAATACCATGAAAAAAATCTCAGCCCCTCAGGGCCCTCCAAGAACATGAGGGCCTCAAGGCATCTCATTGACAAGAATTGCTTTACAGAGTGCTCCATGTTAGCAATGGAGAATATATTAAACATCTTCGATGCTTGCATTCAAAACTTGAATATATTATTACCTTTTGAAATATGTATATTTCAAATACTACTGCAACTACCGGTTGTACAGTAGTATAACTTTGTATCTGTAGCAATCATTCTAACTCGCTGTGTATTTCAACAAAATAACATATTGCAGGAAGTTAATCTTAATCGTCTGGTGTTGTTTGAGACACGACACATTTCTGCGGAAACGCGGATTTCAGCTTTTTCGTCATCGAATTTTATCATTTTTGGGATCAATGCAAATCTGCATTAAAATTTTTGTTAATGTGTTGGAGGGTGTGGGGTGCTCAAAAGATGCGAGTAGCATGCAAATAAAAATTTCGCAGCATGAGCACATTCAACATAATATCAGATCTGATAAATAAAAGATCTGGAAGAATGCATATTGAAACATATTCTTCAATTCAGAATGTTAAATACAAATTGATGAGCAAAGGGCAGTCTGCTGTTGAGTATTTTAGAAAAGAAGATTTTTTTGCATGATGCAAATGGTATAACACATGGACAAATTTAAGATCATCAAGCAAATGCTACCAGGAGGAACTTGATAGTAAGAAAATATCAATAGAGAACACAAAATAAAGAAAAAGCCCCATCAAAGAAAGAGAGCAATAAAAGAATTTGGAAATGGAGGGAAATAGCAGACTGAAGCATAAAAGAAATCTTGAATTGTTAATTCAAAAAATAAAACATAAATGAGAAATGTTTTCACATGGCAATACTTTATAATGAGATAATTTTTACCAAAGTTTATAGTTAAACTTACTACACAATTCAATTTTTCTTCCATTAATTTTCTTTTATATAATAATTCTGTGATATATCTAACATCTCAAGTATTTTTTGTATAAATTTATTAATCAATTAATCATACTTATTTTACTTCTCAGTATTTATGTTTGGCACGATTCATTATTTGTGAAGTTCAGCTTTTTTTGTTCCAAGCCCGTGTCATGTCTGTTGTATGCAATCAATTATCTCTAGTTTAATGAAGGCACTATATTTCATAACAATTAATTTCATTAATCATTTGCTGGTTCTGAGTGCGAAGACACACATGAATTGCATACATATGAATATTATTTTATTCAAAAGAAGTGAATAGATTTCTGACCTTTATATTCATCTATTCTAAATAAATATATTTGGAATAAAAAAGTAGTATCCAAATCAAAGTTCATATTTTCAGGTCCTGTCTGGCTAACAATGAAAGTATATATTGAGAAGCATTTTCACTATTTTTAAGAATTGGAATTTTTATCATGATTTACAATATTTTATGAAGCAAAGAGGTATGCCTTTTAAGAGACTTTATCATTTTTGATTTGAAAGTACAATTTCATTTGATGAATTTTCAATCTTTGGGTTTGCCTTTGTGCTGTTTTCTCTAATTAAAGAAACAAATTGAGTGCATTAAGACTAAATATTAATATTACAATTATTGGAAATTTTACCATGACATGAAAGATTGTATAAAGCAATTATACCTCAGTCTTTTTTTTTATAAAAACTTAAACATTCAAGATATTTAATGTTCAAAAGTTATTTTTTCGATAAGCTTTCAAACTTAGTATTTGTATTTAAAATTTAATCTTGTGAATGATAAATATTTTGTTGAATTGAACTCCATTTGATATTGGCACAAATTGGAGTTGTCATTGAGCTTATTAAATAGAAAAACGGTGCAGTTCATATTATTTTCACATAACTACATTGGGAAAGAGTTTAGCTTAGGGCAAGAATGTATTGTATAGTTAGTTCTGCAGTCAATTTATTTTAGAAGTATTTCATGTCATTTAATTAATACTCATCAGAAAATTTAGCCCAATAATACTCATATTTATTGAATGCTCATGGATACTTTGACAAACATCATTCATGTACCATTAAAGCAGGAATCAAATTTAAAAAAAAAATGTCAGTCATATATGCATCAAATTACTTGCAATCTTGACACACATTTTTGTATTCAAAATAAAGAGAAGACCTTTCCATGTGAGATTTGTGATAAATCATTTACTAAAAAGTGTAATTTAGACATTCATATGAAAGAAAGCCCTCAGGTAATGCAAGAAAACACTAGTTGTAAAAAATCATTTAAAACCCCATTTATTAATTCTTGCTAAGGAAAAAATCGTATGGATGTGTTTCCTGTGATAAGGCAATTAGACATTGTTTCACTTTAGAAATACATTTATTTTCCATACAAGAAATAGATATGATGTTTGAGAAATCTGGAAAAAGGGTTCAATTTGAAAATCGAATCTGCAAAAGCATTTGCTTTATACAGGAGAGGAGCTAAATGTTAGACTTCATATAAATTACTTCTTTTTTTCCTTACCAGGAGGTAAAAATTAATTTCAAGTTATAGAACTCAGAAATTTCCTTTAATCAATTGAATAGATTTTACTCAATATCAAATGTTACATGGGTTTCTTTGAACAGAAGATCAACTATTATGCAAACTATTTGTAATGGTGTCTGAAAAGAATTAGAAGTCAACATCAATGGAATGAAAGAGTAGTAATTTTCCATTGAAGGTGAAACATTTCTAGATAGTTAAATCAGTATCCTTTCTACAGGACAAACATTGTGGCATCCAACAAATGCTATAATTTTCAATCAATCTTTTATCTCTGCTTTTTTAGAACTTTAACTAAAACATCTAAGGATTGTATTATTGTTTTTAATGTAAGAATGTATTGCTTCTTTACCCACTTGCTTTTTAATTATTTTCTCATTCTTAGATTAACATCTCTTTAAGGAGCTACAGTATTACGGTTGAAGATAGACTTTGCAAATTGTAGTTGATGAGGAAGACGCTATCTGAGGTAACATTTTGCTCTGATGCATCACAATAACTATATAGCTTTGACCATCAAGAAAGATTTGAAGGACACAAGAAACCAACACATGATGCTTTTTTCTGTGGAATGAGTTCCTTAAATTGCTGTCCTCAGATACAGCCCCTCCCTCCAAAAAAATTTAAAAAAAAAACGTCTTCCAAGAGGGAAAGGCAAACCTGGTCAAACAGCAAAGTCTCAAATTTGTAATCTAAAACTCACGAGTTTCAAATCTTGAAAAGATCTGTTGACTATGTGGACATAGCACATTACGATTATATTCCAGAGCCAAATTATCAAAGATAGACGGTTCCCGAATTTCTTAAGTTGTGTAACATTCAAGTTGATTTCTTAGTCATTTGACCAAAGTTTCTAATTGTAAGGTCCCTTTCCAGTATTTCAATGTGCCTCTCTTTTGAAGTCATTAGCATAAAGAATTCAATGAAAACTTGCACGTCATATTCATTACTATATAAGCTCCATGCTTATAAAATTTATAATATTGAAGTAAAGGGGAGAGAGTTCTGGATGTAACATTTATCCATTTTCAAGTAGTCTGCAATTGAAACTTTTTGTTATCTTGTTTACCAGAAGATGCCGTATTAAGTATTTTATTATTAAATTCTAGTATTGTAAACTGATGTATTTTAGTATGGACTGGAATTGACTAAAACAAACATGCATGTGCTTTTGTATTGAAACATTATGGAAATAGCCAACAGTATGAAGTTAAGATTTAAGTAACTATTTATATTGTAAACAATTTGACGTTGGGTTTGCATTCAACTTTTATTCACTATTTTAACATCTTGCATGTGCAATCTTAAAAATATTTTAAAGTTTTTCTTATTTGCAAATTTTTACTGCTTACTCTTTTTGCATAACCACTACATCCTAAAATATTTTTTTATTAGAAGGTAAGAATTAGTTAATGAAAAATTTAGCAGACAAAATAGTATTTTAGAATGATTCTGTATGCAGTTTGTATTAATTCAGACTTGACCTGAAAAAAATTTATTGTATTTGAAACATTTAAGTGCTCATGGGTGCAAAGGGAAATATGAATCGTATATCATCAACAGGGAAGCTAAATATTGATGATATGATTGGTAAAGAAACATCTCAGAAAACCTGTGAAAGAAACCATAGATTTAGTCAGACAAAAAGTGAAACCAATGTGCATGACATGTACAATGAGATGCAAAATCATGAATATAAAGATTCATGAAAGAAATTAGATTCTAAATTTGCTCATGTATGCTATATATGTAGCACATCACTTGGATCGAAATAATCTTTAAAGTCTCATCTAAACAGTCATGCAAATTTTAAACCTTATGAATGTCAGACTTGCAAGAATATATTCAGTGAAAAGAGATATTTAAAAAAACATTTACTTACTCATACACAGACCAAGGGAAAATGTCATGTTTGTGTGGAATGCAATCAAACATTTATTGACAGGCCCAATTTAAAAAGACATTCTGCTTATTCATTCAAAACAAAAGTCTCATGTATGTGAGATATGCAAAAAGGCATTTACTCAGAAATCCTGTTTAAAAACTCATTTACTTAATCATATTAATGAAAAACCTCATACATGTGAGATATGCAAAAAATCTTTTCATACAAAAAGTGTGTTAAATACTCATTTAGTTATTCATGCAAAGGAGAAATCTTATAAATGTGAGATATGCTGTAGAACATTTCATCAGAGTTCATTTACTTATTCATACAAAGGAAAGACCTTATGTGTGCGGGTCTTGTGGAAAAGAATTTTATTCATCGTCTAGTTTGAAAAGGCACATACTTATTCATACAGGTGAGAGACCTTATATATGTGAGTCATGTGGAAGAGCACATTATACATTGTCTAGTTTAAAAACTCATATCCTTATTCATACAAGCATGAGATTTCGCATTTGTGAGTCATGTGGAAAAGTATTTTCTACCAAGTATCAATTAAAATTGCACTTAGTTATTCATACAAATGAAAAACCTTACTCATGTGAACTATGTGGAAGAGCATTTTCTTTCAAGTTCAGTTTTAAAAGGCACCTTCTTGTTCACACAATGGAAAAACCTCATGTTTGAAAGATATGCAACAAGGCATTTTTTGTTAAAAGTAATTTAAAAATTCATTTACTTATTCACACAAAAGAGAAGCTTTATGTGTGTGAAGTATGTGGAAAAGATTTCACTCAAAAGGGCAATCTGCAACATCTTTTTGTAACTCATTCAGAATACAAGCCATAGACATTTATTATATGAACATGTGCAGATTCATATTTTGAACACTTGGCTACTGCAGAGAACTTGAAATTTGTATCGTTTCACAAATAGATATTATTATGTTTTAGCTATTTCAGTTTTACAAATATGCATGCGAGATTAAATTTTGACAATAAGCTATGTAACTTTTATGTCTTTCATAACTAATGTTTAGAGGGAAAAAAACAGTTTCTATTTCATAGAATAATGATGGTAATTTCAAAAATGATAAGTCTAAGATGAATTTCATTGTATACAAGTTGTTTTTATGACCATTTTTTGTCTACTCAGATTTTTTATTATTATATGCTATATAATGTAATTAGATCTTTAATTTATCACATTCTGAAAAAGTGTGTTTGTTGAACAGAAACAAAATAAATAAATCATTGTTTGAGAAAATTTTATAGTTATAATAAAATATAGATATGAAATTTGGAGTTGTTCTGGAACTTTTCGTGGGAAGATTCATTTTTATTTCATACTTACTGGCCCGTTTTCAGAAAGTTCCATCACTTTTGAAGGCATTCGAAATTTTAACATTATTACTAACTAATAATTTTTCTCTCTCCTAATTTTCAAAGGATTCTTCCCAGAAAGTATTTTCATAAAAGTATACCTTTATCAAAAAATATATGTAATGAAATATTTTTTTTTTTACAAATTTTAGATTTTATGCTGCACAAAAAGTGACAGTTGCTATTTACTATTTTAGATTTTTTACAAATACATTTTTGATGTTGATTTATTTCATCCTTCTATATGCAGTTTTTGCATTTCATTATTTTGTTTTATTAATTGTATGTGCATCTGTTTTCAAAGGATACATGTTAGAAAACCTTTTCACCAAATTATGTCTGTTTCTGATAATATTTGTGTCAAAATTGCTTTCATGAAACTGGATAGGTATGGTACACAAGACACCTCTTTTTAACTTCAGCTGTGTTTTTGTAATTGCACTTCTGATGTTTGTAACTTTTCAACGTTTACGTAGAGAAGGTTTTGCATTTTATTTCCTTTAGTGTTGTAAAATATGTAATCAAAATTACAAATTACTGAAAGTTAATTTTGAAGACAGTGTATAAAGTGGAAAATTTCGAATATTGGATTTTAATATTGTTTATTCATTTTTGGAGACATTATAAATTATAGCGTTATTCCTTTTATGTGTCTCTGCATTTTCAAGAGGCAGAGACTTGAGAAAATATTTTCAGAATAGTGCATCTTTTTCATTTGATGCTTGTGACAAAATTTCTGAATTTTTCTTTATTGTATGAAATTTCTTTCTGTCTTGTACAGCATCACAAATTGAATTATGTTATATAAAAATAGTGCCTGCTTTGAAATATTGTTTTAATAGCTACATTTAAGTTAATGTATTTTATCTTTTTATATGCTATTTTTATATTTTATTAATTTATCACATGAGAATTGTACTTTGCTTTGAGTTATTGATGAATTCTTTTGTAAACGAAAATTTAGAAATTTAATATTTTTATGATATTTCATTCAGTCATCTTTTTAGAGATTAATCAATATTTTTATTATGCAATATTTCTGAACGAAAAAAAGATGCTCTTTTTAATATATTTTTCTTTTTTTCCTCACTCTCACACAAGTTGCAATCTCATTGGCACATTTTCATTGTTAAAAGAAATATTAAATTGCATGTTTCTTTTCCATTGTTGAAAGTCAAGATAATATCCTATTGGATTTTACTTTTTTTATTTGATCAATTTATCTGTGCAATCTGTAAGATAAGCCCTCAAAATTGCAAGTATATTAGAAAATAATCCAGTAAATTGAACAATTATGGTTGCTATGTTTTAATTCATTTTATCGGCACGTTTTAAGCCAGCTAACATGTCGCTGGATGTAAAACATGCCGCGCTATTTCGATGTTGAAATCGTTTGTTAAATTATAGTTCGTGTCGATTACGTACAATTAGATGTTACTCGACTCCATTAGAGACTTTCATATAGACAAGGAACAGAACAAGTGCAAGGCTACGTAAAGAACACGGGTTAAATCTCTATCGCAATTTGAAGTTTTAAATTACTTTGCTAAAGGAACCATGAATATCAAATTATGCATAGAGAGTCAGTTGAAATTACCGAAGGCGACTAGGATAACATAAACAGTGTTAAAAATTATTACGCTATTATAAGTGTCATAGCTTCAAACCGGAAAAACTAAATTATGCCCCGATCCCGTTTAAGTTTTAGAATATTATTCTGTATTCTGAATCCTGATAGCAATTGGAGTTTTTTTTTATAATTTAGTCAAAACTTAAAAGATTTTATAAACTATGTATTATGTATATCAATTTTATATGTTTGATATTGAGTCGCCATTCGCAAATACTTTACCCCAAAACTGAATATTTTTTTTAATTACTTATTTTTTTTTTAAATCTCATTTTGAATCGCCGTTCGCAAATACTTTTTTATTTTGCAAAACACCCATTTTTTGAAATTTTATCTGTTTAATTTTGAATCACCATTCGCAAATACCTTTTTTTGCAAAATATCCAGTTTTGAGATAATTATAATTTTTATGTTTTATTTTGAATCACCATTCGGAATTGCAATTTCTTTTTTATTTTTTGCAAAATATATAGTTTGGAGTATTTATAAATTTTATATGTTTTATTTTGAATTGCCATTCACAAATGCATTTTTTTTGCAAAATATTCAGTGTATGGGTATTTATAAATTTAATATTTCATTTTGAATCACCATTCTCGAAAACTTTTTTTTTTTTTTTTTGCAAAATACCCAGTTTTGGGCATTTATAAATTTTAAGTTTAATTTTGAATAATCATTCACAAATATTTTTTTTTCTTGCAAAATATCAAGTTTTTGGGTATTTATAGAAGTTTGTATGTTTCATTGTGAATCTGCATTCCAAAGTTTTTTTTTTTTGCGAAATACCCAGCTTTTGGGTATTTACCCAAAAAATATTTACGTACCCACTGGGTAGTTACCCACCCCACATCACTGCACGCACACTTCCTCCTTTATTATTTGTAGAGATAAATTATTTTCTGAGGCATTATTGTTTCATTTTTACAATCTCATTAAAAATGTTGAATTTTGATTAAAATAAAAGTTTGTTACTTTGTTAAAGTTTTAGACCTTGATTTGGAATACAAAATTATTTTATAAAATAAATTTTATTTTGATTCTACATCCATTAATTATCATGATTTTTAATTTCTCCGTAAAAGAAACAATGCGCCCAAGCGTGTATTAACGTACCTATATGGGGCAGATTGATACAAATCCATTTTTAAAAAAAAAAGTGTGATGAGTATTTTATTACGTCATTTATGACAAAAACTCGACTGAAATTTCATACAAGATCAACAAATGTATAAATATAGCGTATTAATACTAATTATTCCCAATGGTAAAACCAATTTTTTGAATTCTCCGAACATATAACTTTATTACTCATAAAAACTCTTTATTCATTGCAGTTTTACATTAAATACTGCAATAAACATCTATCTTAAATAATAATAAAACTACTAATCCAGACGTGGTTTTTATATAAGAAAAGTTTCTTTTGACAGAATTTATTTCATTTCATATGCCATGTTTATTACACATTAAGTTTTTGAAGGAAAAAAACTCCTTTTCCCCTAAAACCCAAGGCCAGAAAAAGAATTGCAGGGTTCTTTTCGGGCCAGGGCCAGAGAAATAGAAAATACTATTTCCCTGGTCCTGTTTTCGGGCGTTCTACTCCCACAGGGGTACATAACATTAACATACCCCTCCCCTTGTTTCTTTCATTGAGGCTTCTTCCAGATGGACACTCTAAGGGCGTAAATAAATTAATGCCATCCATTTGGCGGTAATCTTTGCAGACGCAGCTTGACCAGTCAGTCACACCTACCGAAGAATTGGGATCATTATATTATTTACAATATTGTTTACTACTATAGGAGGATTGAAAATTTGCCTCGAGATTTTAATTACTTTTTTCCTATTTAAAAGTAAAAAAATATATTTTAAAAGTAAATTGTTAAGATTCAGTTTTTAGAAAAGGTACTGCACCTTTGGTTGGTTGAGGATGAAAATGAAGCTTTTGCTCATATTTTTTGTGTGATTCGGAAAAAAGCATTTAAGAAATATACACATCAAACACATCCAGTAATAGAAGTTGAGCGCATGCAAAAGATTCACCTGTTCTTCGCGTGTTTTAAGAATCGTATAGTGTACTTACAGCAATTTTTATTTTCTTAGGATAAATTATGTATTGTAGTTTATTTTCTTCTGTAAAAGATTATAATTCTATGCAATTTTGAATACATAGATTTCTTTGGTAAGGGAAGATCCCTTGAAAAAATATACAGTTAAAAGAAATTCTTAATGGATACAATTGATGAATCAGTTTGAAAAGAAATAAATGATAGTAAGTTAATAGTATTTCTTTTTATCTCTTCCTAGATTTTTTAAAAATCTCTTCCTGATTTTCCAATTATCCATTTTTTAACTGCTTATTTTTATATTTTTGTACTCCCTTTTAAAAATGCATAAAGCATACCCTCTTGTTATTCAGGAAATCTGTTCACTTTCATTTACTTTTGCTACAGATAAACTGAAAAACAAATTAAAATTCAGTGCATTTAAATAAAGAAATCATGCAAAAGTGTCTTATAAACCGAAAAAAATTAAAATTCATCACATTTAAATAAACAAATTGTGCAAGAGGGTCTTTCCCCTTTTACCTCCTGGTTTATTGTAATTATTTGTTTATATTTACTTTATATATTATTTCTAAGTTTTTTTTTTTTTCTTTTCAGTTTTCTCTTAAAGCCGATACCAAGTTTTAGAAGCAGAGACATAAAAGTTTCAAAGGTGAAAACTGTTTACTTGTTCGTACAGAGCGCGTACTGATACATCACAAAGCAAATGCAACTTCATGAAGAATACGCTACTGCGCATACTCTTTAACGCAGGGTTTATCAGAGTGAGCTGTGCGTCGATTAGCAGTAGGGAGGTGGTTTGGCGATGCCGAATGTAAACAAATTGGCGACATCCAAGCCTTCCAGACGTTCCGAAATCTCCAATCTGCCTAGAAATATTTTTTTGCAGTCTTGTGATTAATTGAAAGTAACTAATTTTTCATTTGAAGCTCTTCAGTGAGATGTTTTCGGATGCATTAAAAATATGAGCTGTGCGCCAATAATACATATAGAAAACTCGAGAAAACATTTACTTAGTAATTCAAAAAGTGAAATCAATTAATATGAAATAAACAATATGAAGCAAACTCATCACAGAAAGAGAGTTTTACATTCTCCTATGTGTAAAAAATGTGGAGAAATATTTGATTCAGAAACTAAATTAAAACTGCATTTAGTCGTTCATTCGAATGATAAATCTTACGTATGTGAGGTATGCAACAAGTCATTCACTCACAAAGGCAATTTAAAAAGTCATTTACGTATTCATTTGAATGATAAGCCTTATGTTTGTGAGATATGTGGAACAGCATTTTGTATGAAATGTACTTATGACCAACATTTACTTATTCACACTAAGGAAAAGCCTCATGTGTGTGGTGTATGCAAAAAAACATTTACACAAAAAGGTGTTTTAATAAACCATATCCGTACTCATACAAATGAGAAACCATATGTATGTGAAATATGTCAGAAAACATTTTCCGTTAAAAGCAATTTAAATACTCATTTGCGTACACATACAAATGAGAAACCGTATGTTTGCGAGATATGCAGGAAATCATTTGCTCAACAGGGTCACTTAAGTACACACATATTGATTCATAAAGTGGAAATTTGTCATGTTTGTGAAGTATGTAACAAATCATTCCGTCAGAAGGGGAATTTAAAGAAGCACTTGCTTACTCATACAAAAGAGAAACCTCATGTGTGCGAGGTCTGTGGGAAGGGTTTTACTCAAAGCCCTCATCTGCAAAGGCATTTGCTTACTCATATGGAAGAGATACCATCTGCATGTGATGTTTGTGGCAAATGTTTTGCAAGCAAGAGGAGTTTGAAAGCACACATGCCATGTCATTCGAAAGACATACATCCTTAGTGAGGAAGGGGAGAGGAATACTGTGAAGTTCAATTTGAAAAACTTGAATTCTGATGGCATTTTTTTTGAGTGTCCCAAATTTTTCGCATGCTTTTAAATAGCCATTTCTGTTTTATAAATGAATGTACCAAATAAAGAATATACAGAGAAATAGATTTTTACTAATTTTCATACTCATGATGCTAACAAAGTTATTTTGCTTACAAATTGCATTCAAGATAATAATCTGGAGAATATACATTAGTACATAAATGTGTTTGTTTCCCGTGTTAAATAATTTTCAGTTGCCATTTACTGATATTTCGTGTTTTCTCGTATATTAAGCTTATAAATCTAGTTTGATGTTGTTAAGTTTTCTTTCAAGAGTTTTCTATGTTCTATAGGTAATAATAGATGAGAAACTAAAACTGGTTTTTACACATTATGATGCAGTATTGGTTTCATGATGCAAGTTGTACTGATTTTCCAGATCAAAAATTTTATTGTTGCACATTCAGAAGATTATTTTGGGTTACATTTTTCACTCTTGGAGATGTTTTGAAGTGCTTTAGTCTCCTAATCTAAATTTTATGTTTTTATATGAATACTTATGAATCTTTGACAAAATTGTCTTTGTTTTGAATGATTTGGCAGGAAATTACTCTGTTGAAGTTGAATTCATATATTCCAGATAACAGTTGCTTTTAACGATGAGAAATTTCTAATGTCCTAGAAGTGATCAAAAGGCACTAGCATTTATTTTAAATCCTTTATAAATTATTGCATTAAAATATGTTGCTGAGAAAAATTATAATGATGTAGGGTAGATGCTCCAGTTTTGGCCACCTTAAGAGAACATTTGAAATGGAAATTTCACTGTGTATGACTGTTTAAAGCATATTAAATCATACTTATACTATTCTTTAGCACATTTTGTTGGCTTTCTGCTAGTTATAAAATTTTTCTGAAGAATATTTTAGATTTTGAGTTATGAATTTTTAAATAAATTAACCCAATTTGCACCAGTTTTGGCCACACTAATATTATATTTTTAACAGACATTTTAATGAATTTTAAGTAAAAAAAAAACCATTTTTATGCAATATATATTTTAGTACATTATTTTCTGTTATTTTGAGGAATTTATAAAGATATGTAATAAAATTTACCTAAGCAGATTTTAGCTGCAGATTTCTGTTTAAAAAAAATAAACAGGGATGCAGAAAACAATAACTTAATTTGGTTGATAAAATGCAAACTATAATTTAATTTGGTTGATAAAATACAAACTATAATTTAATTTGGTTGATAAAATACAAACTATATATACTTGCATAAATTTTTTTAATAAAATATGAAACAAAAAATTGGAGGAGGAATAAACTTACATTGTAAAAGCATAGATTTTAAAAATATTACAAATCAAGAATTTGCATTATTAAACTCACTAACAATATCCAAAAATATGTATTTTTATAATTTTTAATTGCAACATTAGTCAAATTCATCAGAATCATTTTTTAAAATTAGAGCAATCCATGCATATAAAAGAATATTCCTCATCACTCGAGTCAGAATATTTCAACTTGAGGAACCTAACATAAATGCGAGGTAAACATTCAAAATGGATATGTTTTCGACATTCCATTTTGAATGGCCTTAACTGCATTACCAACTCTAGATGGCGAGTAGCAAAATTTTTTTATGGAAATGATACCTGCCTTCTTACTTTTAATTGAAGCCATTACTATGTAAAATGGAAACAAAACTAAATCAGTTACTTATATTTTAGAAACAAAACTAAATCAGTTGCTTTTATTTTAGAAATAAAATTAAGTCAGTTGCTTTTATTTTAGAAACAAAACTAAATTAGTTGATTTTATTTCATCCAAATATTCTTAAATTTATGTAATGGCTAAAAACAAAATAATGAAGTTATGTAGCCAAAACTGGAACATGTAATGTTCCACTTTTGGCCACCTGCATGGTCAAAACTGGCACATATAGTAAATTTAAAGTGCCAGTTTTGGCCACCATCCATTTAATCTTAAAAATAATTAATTTTGATATGAAATCAGAATAAAAAGAAAGCTTATCTCATAAACCTTAAAGGTAAACAGTTTTAGATTAATCATTTAATTCTGAGAGCTTTATGATGAAAAACTGCAAATACTTGTTCCTTAACAAAAACCTTAACAGTTGTGAGTATACAATACATGATCATGCATTTAACAAGTTGCATGTTTGAGAAAAATGAACCAATCAGATTGAAAATAGTAAAATAAGGATTGTTTAAAGTATTTGATTGATTGATTGGGGTTTTATGGCACAAGGGCCAGAATTGGCCAAGCTGCGCCAAACATTTGTTTAGATTTGCGCTAAACTATGTAAAAATCAGGGCAAGATAAAAATGTGGAACTACTGTATATAAAGATAGTGTAAACAGGAAAATATGTTAAAAGTGCTTAAATGAGAGGATAAAAGCCAATTGATTTTAAAAAAGGTAAAAGGTGAACATGAGGAGTCTTTCCAAGTAAATTGGTTAAGGAAATAGAACTTGTTTGAAAGTAACGTAACCGTAGAGAGTTAAAATTAGGGCATTCAGAAAGGATATGGAGGACTGACATAATGCAATTGCACTGGGTACACATTGGTGCCTGTTCTCCCATCAGCAGATGACGATGGGTGTATCGAGTGTGACCCACTCGTAACCTAGTGACAATTGTATCCGCTTTTCTATTATTTAGAGTAGACCAAGATTCCACAACTGGCTTAATTGAGCGAAGTTTATTCATTGACTGGGAGTTCCAGTGGTTCTCCCATCTTGAGTGTATTGTTTGATTGTTTTGTGGCACAAGAGCCATTGGTTTGGCCATGCTGTGCCAAACAAATGTGAAAATGGTATCAATGTAAAAAGAAATTAAAACAATGGTGGGATGACTGGTGGAAACAGTAAAAAAAATTTTCAAATCTGTGAATAAAAGTTAATGGACCTTAAAAACGCAAATATTTGAACATGAGGAGTAATGCCAAGTAAATTCGACAAGGAAATTGAAGATGTTTGGAAAAACTGTAAACGCTGGATATAAAAGTTTGGGCATTCTAAAAGAATATGGCGGACTGACATCCGACAGTTGCAACTCGAACACATTGGTGGTTCCTCTCCAAACAACAAGTGAAGATGGGTAAATCGGGTATGTCCAATGCGCAAGCGAGTAATGAGAGTATCTGCCTTTCTGTTTGCTAAAGAGGGCCAAGGTTGCACAAGGGGCTTCAAAGTATGAAGTTTATTATCAGTCTCCAAATCCCATTGCTCCTGCCATTTGGTATGGAGAAACATTTCTACGTGCTTTTTTAAATCCCCCACAGGTATACCGATAGAAATTGGGACAACCGCCGATTTGGCAGCTCTATCTGCCTGCTCATTACCCAAAATTCCAACATGAGATGGTACCCAACAGAACATAATATTAAAACCTCGTAAAGCCAGTTTATTAAAAAGGTCTAAAATATTTAAAACCACAGGATGATTATGAGGGTGAGGATAAAAGGACTTTAGGGACTGTAAAACACTGAGAGAATCCGTGTAAATAATAAAATTTCTTTGCAATCCGTCAGAAATTTCTTTCAAGGCAAATAAAACAGCAAGTGCCTCTGCTGTAAAAACCGAGCAGGAGGAGTGAAGTGTGAAAGAAATAGTTTTGTCTGGGAAAACAACAGCGAATGAGACATGAGCAGCTGATTTTAACCCATCTGTATAAATTGGAATTGAGTCTTGATAATGATGTCTGTGTTCAAGGAAGATTTTTTGGTTAATAACGTCTGTTGTATCGGATTTTTTGAAAGTTTTAAAAGGATTTAAATATTCTATATCAGGAATTTCCCAAGGAGGGAAAGTATTGTTTGGTTGTAGAGTTGGACGCAGATAAAGTAGATTTAATTCTGAGAGAGTGAGATTAATTCTAGTAAAAAACACAGGTATGAATGATTTCCTCGCCTCCTGCAGTCGAACAAGAAATGGACGAAGTTTAAAATCATAAAAGGGATGACACGGATTTGACCCAATCCTAAAAAAATAGTTCAAGGATAAAAGCTGTCTTCTATGTTCAAGAGCAGGTTCACAACAATCGACATAAAGGCTTTTCACAGGGGACGTCCTGAACGCTCCAGAACAGAGTCTGAGAGCTGTGTGATGAACCGGGTCCAATTTTTGTAAGACGCTTTTTCTAGCAGATCCATAAATGGTGCATCCATAATCTAACTTGGAGAGTATCGTGGCTTTATAGATTTTAAGCATAGATACTCTATCAGCTCCCCAAGCTGTGGTTGATAATACTTTCAAAATATTCAAAGATTTCTCACACTTCTTACGCAATTGCTTTACGTGTGGAAGAAAGGAGAGCTTCTTATCAAAAACTACGCCTAAGAATCGGATTTCATTTATAAAAGGGATTATTTTACTATTCAGTTTCAGTTCCGGGTCAAAATGGAGACTACGTTTTCGACAGAAATGGACAGCAGCGGTTTTAGATGTAGAGATGGTAAAGCCATTTACCTTGGACCATTGTGTTATACTATTAATAGCAATTTGTAATTGTCTCTGTATAAAATTCATATGCACCCCTGTACAAGAAATGTACAGGTCGTCAACATATAAAAAACTCTTCACCGAAGGTTGCAGTTGTTTTAAAATGCCGTTAATTTTTAAAATAAAAAGTGTCACGCTAAGAACACTACCTTGAGGCACACCCTCCTCTTGAACAAAAAAGTCTGAAAGTTCCGATTCTACTCTGATCTGAAATTTTCTAAGTTTTAAAAAGTTTTTTATAAAAATGGGAAGGTTTCCCTTTAATCCAGTGTCATGCATGTCTTTTAAAATCCCATACCTCCAGGTCTTGTCATATGCTTTCTCGATGTCGAAAAAGACGGCAACTAAGTGTTTCCTCTGCAAGAATGCGAGGCGAATATCCGTTTCAAGGGCAAGAAGGTTGTCGACGGTGCTACGACCTCTCCGAAAGCCACTTTGGGATGGGTGAATAAAATTATGGATTTCCAGGAAATAAATTAGCCTACGATTTACTATTTTTTCTAGCAGTTTACAGAGACAACACGTCAATGCAATTGGGCGGTAGTTTGATGGATTAGTCGGGTCTTTACCAGGTTTCAATAAGGGGATTACTATTGCCTGTTGCCAAATGGTGGGAAAGTAATGTTCTTTCCAAATGCGATTATAGAGGTGTAATAAACTTTTCTGTGACTCGATTGTTAAGTGTTTAATCATGGCGTAACTAATGTTGTCTGGTCCAGGAGACGAATCGTGAGCGTTAGACAGACAAGACTGAAATTCCAAGAATGTTAGATCACAGTTGTAGGGGCGGTTAGTTTGCGAATTAAAATTTAACTTTTCTTTTTCTGCATTATTTTTATGGTTTAAAATTGGAAGAGGGTAATTTTGGCTACTGGAGGTGTGAGATAAAGTCGAGCCTATGGAATTTGCTATGCCTTTTAAGGATGATATTGTGCGACCATTGTCAATCAAAACAGAGACGGCATTAGAATGAGATATACCTGAAGCTTTTTTTACTTTTTTCCACAGCTGACGGCTAGATATTGTAGAGGTGATGCTAGAGACAAATTTTTGCCAAGAGATCTTGCGACTGCGTCGTTGTATTCTTCTCGAATCTGCTCTGGTTTTTTTAAAATGGATAAAATTTAGGGTAGTAGGATATCTCCGAAAGATGTCCCAAGCTTTCCTTTGTTTTTTATAAGCCTGTTTACAATCATCATTCCACCATGGTTTGTTTTGTCTCCTACGATTGCCAGACGTCTTAGGAATAGAGTTATCTGCTGCTTCAATTATAATATTGATAATATAATTCAGTGCTTCCTCGATAGTGGAAGATTTAACTATATCCAAGTTAATATTGGCCAGAGAAGTGAATTTCTGCCAGTCTGCTGCATTTAAGACATATTTGGGTGGACGGAAAGAACTAATCGGATTGTTTCTATTGTCAGTTAAAATTAAAGGAAAGTGGTCACTATTATAAAGATCATTATCAACTGTCAAACTGTAGAAAGGTAATAAGGATGGAGAGCAAATGGCGAGATCAACTGAATGAAAAGTTCGTGTTGGTAGATGGAAATGTGTTTTTTCGTCAGAATTTAACAGGCATAAATTGTGATCTGCAAGGAGTTGTTCGATTTTTTGACCACGTGAGTTGGCATCAGAACTACCCCAGAGGGGACTGTGGCCGTTAAGGTCCCCCAAAATAACAAAAGGTGGTGGAAGTTGGAGAATTAAATTATTAAGGTCCGATTGATTTATACGTTCATTTGGAGGCAAATATAGACTGCAAACAGTAACCAGCGAATGCATATGGAGACGGATGGCCACAGCCTGCAGCTCAGTATTCAGGGTCAAAGGGATGGAAGGTATATCTGAGGCTGCAAGGATTGCAACGCCACCAGAAGCTCTATGGTCAATATGATGCTTACTGAAAATTTTGTAATGTCGGATGCTATTTTTATCTGTTTTCAGGTATGTCTCTTGGAGTGCAATACAGGCTGGGCGGTATTTGTTAATAAGGTCCCTCAAATCCATGGATTTATTTTTAAAGCCCCGACAGTTCCAAGAAAGAAATGTGGCCATTAAGAATGAAGTAAAAACAAAGGAAAGGAAAAAAAACGCCTGGAAAAGTTGGCTAAGAAGAAGGAAGGATGTCATCGACCTCACTGGTTGACATGCCATCTTCAGACGGATGAAATTTTAGAAGCGAATCGCTATCACTATCATCTTCAATGTTATCTACCTGTAATGAATCTTTCAAAAAATCTTTTCTAGAGGGAGATCGTTGTGATACGTCTTGGTCTCTTTTAGCAGCAAGTATGCGGGCACGTTTAGCAGATTTTGATTCCTTGGCCTTCTCTAGTTCATTCGACTTTTTGCTCTGTTTTTTTATCTTACGATTAGTTTTGACATTGAGTTTTAAAGGAGAGGAATTGCTTTTTGATGACGTGATAGAATTTGAAGTAGAAGGAGTCTTATTTGATGTAGTTTTGACATTTGATGAGTTGCTTACAGGAGCTATAGGATTTTCTGGCCGAGATTCGGTGTTGCCGACTGTGGAACAAGTCAGGGTTGCCTGCGCAATTGACAAAACGGGTGGAATTGCACAAGTTTCAGATACAGAGGAAGAGGATTCTATTGTTGAGTTGAACTTCATGGCGGAAGAGCCAGTATTGGCCACAGAGGAAGAGGAAGCAGCTTCATCCCAGGATTTTTTTATCGCAAGGAGAGAGAGCCATTCGCTTTTTTTAATTGTTATCAGTTCGTTATCAGCAGGAGGATTATTCATTAAAGCTACTGTAGGAGTGTTTATGATGGTGGATGCAAGTCGTGGGTTTTGCAAGTTGCTTGGATCTGAAGGTGAAACTACTGAATTCAGTGCTGATGAATATAAAAGGCCTGGTTTGGGTGTTCTATCAGTGACTATTTTACGAGCTTCTTGAAATGAAATGTTTTTTGTAATTTTAACAGTTTGAATTTCTTTCTCTAGCTTATATCG
>BGPR01013242.1:0-11836 GCA_013235015.1 Araneus ventricosus
CTAAATTGAGAAAAGAGGTCATCTTTTCTCGTTGACCGTTGGAATAACAAGTTGACCTAAGGAATATAGTCTGGTGAAACGATCTAGATCAGTAGTTCCCTAACTAAGCGGCCCTGGGGAGCCTCGAATTCCTCACACGGCCGCCGCGTGATATTTTACAGGGTGTCCCAAAAAAAAGGAGAGCAAGAATTTATTTCCTTAAATATTGTACCTAGACATATACTTCCAATTACAGAGCTACATAAGGAGGACAATTTTATGAAAACAGTTTGGATTCTGTGGATGTTGCTATTAAAAACTTTAAAAAATTAAATTTTTATACATAATGTAAAAGTATCAGTACAATGTTCCTCTCCCATTCATCAATGAACACACTGAGTTGCACGCTTCTATCTGTATATTTGCAGATATAGGTTTATTCCCAAATTTAAAGGTGCTTACCACAAATTTAAATGGAGATATTTATTGAAGAAATGTAAATTTATTCAATACAAAAAAAAATTGCGAAAAGCAAATAATTAGTTAATAGTATTACATTTTTTATATTAGCAAAATAGTAGTACATACATCATCCAACCGTCAAGAAAAAAAATTTGCTAATCACGCATAGTCGACACTCGGAAATATTATTACGTATTATATAATATTGTTGGTAAGGTATATCATGTTATTCATAATACTGAATGATATTTCATAATATTCCATATTCTGAATGTTGTGAATACTCTTCTGTATGAAGAATCCACTTTCTTAAATTAGAATTATATTTGTTATTTTGTCAATAATTCGTACAAATTTATGTCGATTAGTTTGTCTCACCTCAAAGATGTATTTTCCTGTATTCTAATTTTCCCTCCAGCCAGGTTGAAATCTTTAATTTAAATTACAGAGTTTATGAAAACTTTCAGTACATTAACCTACCAGCAGAAAGAAAGAAAGCACAATCATACTATCATTACGTTCCATTACAAATAACAAGGAAAATCGTCGAACTACATTGCTTATTTATAATTTCAAAACTATTTCAAAACAACTGGCTTGGAGGAACTTGATTAAGCAAGCGATAATTTCAAAGAACTGGCGAAGAGAAAGTTTAAGAGGAAACTCAGATCATTATACTATTATTGTCAGAGTTGAAAGCTACAATTATCTTCCTGTAAAAAGTGTTTCTACTGTGTAAAAATATTTCATGAAACTGTGCGATCCAGTAGATAATATATTACGCCTTTTCATGAAAATAATTTCTAACATTAGAAAAACAATATATAAATTAGGTTATTTCATATTTTTATATATGCATGCAACTTATAAATCGATTTTATTAACAGCGGAGTATAACATTCGTTCATTTTTACTTTCTCGTATACGAAGTATACAAAGAGAAAGTATTGTAATCGTCAAAAAAATTCGAACTCGAGATTTTGACGAATCTCCACGTTTCAGACCTCCCTGAGTCCGAAAAACACAATTTTGGAATTATGTCTGTCTGTGAACAAGATAACTCGAAAACTATTAGAGCTACGGGGATGAAATTTGGTATGTGGTCTTTAAACATAATTTGTAGGTTTTTATCAAATTTTGGACAAAATCCGTCTACGGGAAGTCTTCCTGTCTGTCTGTCCGCAGTCATGCGAACACTATAACTGAAAAACTTGAATAACTAGATGGATAAAATTTGGTACACGGTTTTATCGTCATGAATTTAAGTCCGTATAAAATTTTGAGCCAAATTCGTCAAGGGGCTGACTGTCTGTCGGTCTGTATAATCGCATACTTGACTTTTGAAACGAACTCCATGCGCATGCGTGCTGGTAGCAATGCCTGTGCACGCGGAAGGATTACGGCACTTTGTCCTTGAGACGGTAAGAGTGGAAAATCGGTTCGCATTTAATCGCTACGCATCTCTTTGAATTTGATTCTTTACGTAAATATTTTACAATCACTATAATCTACAATGAAAACCTTTCTGATAGTCATTGGATTCTGGTTTGCAGTAGGTTCGAATTTTTTTATCCACGCGGGGGGAGGGGAAACAGCACCTTTCTGGGGAAGTATACGAGAAAGTTTAGGGGAGAACACTCCAGCTGGTTTTGAATAAAACATGGGAAAAATACTTTTAAAAAACTCTATTTTATTCCAAGTAGGGTTTACGGCTAAAAGACAGTTCGTCACCAACTGACAACACTGGGCTTTGCTTCAGAAAAAAAAATTCTTGATAAAATTCTATAATATCATGCAGAGATGAATTTCAATAACTAATAATACGGATAAGAAATTTCCTTCAACATTGTAGAATAAGATATGGTATTCTCAAGTTTACAAACAAAACTAAGAAGATACAGCCTCAAGGGGAAAACATCAATTTAAATTTATTAGCACTCCGACTGCCATCTATATGTTGTAAATTGATTTAATAAAAATTTCAGTACGTATCCTATTGGCAACAACAGGCATTAGAGCTTCAGACTTATTCTCAAGATTTTAGAAGACAACATTGGGCATGTTGCTTAGGGCAACACTGGGTTAAGGTATCCGAACACGTACGGAGCACTTGTTTTTAAAATTGTGAAATAGAAACACCAAAATATGTTCTTTAGATTCGAATTTAATAAAGATTAATATTAGAGTATGATTTTTGAGTATAAATTATTATAAATTTACAAAATCTTGAATTTCTGCTGCTTTTTAGAGGAAATTCCCAAAAACTTCAAACATGCTAGAGGTCAAACTTTTGTAATAATTCAAATAAAACTAATACTAAAATAAACTACATACTATGGACTAGTGCTTGTACTAGAATCTTAACATTCTTTGTATAAATAAAACTTTTAGAGCTAATCGAACAATCATTATAAGATTTTCAGCAAATTTTTCATGTCATTTTTCAGATAAAAGACCATAATTAAAAAAATATTGTTACAATATACATTATTCTAGTACATTCACTAGAGACACATTTGAAGAAAGTGTTCATAAAATTTCAGAACAATCGAATGATAATATCTTGAGTTATCATGTTTGAAGTGTGAAAATTATGCATAACATCTAGTTTTGAGAAAAATCAAATTTTAATTTTGCCACGTGCTTAAATTAAGTATCTAAACTTTAAAAAAAATTCCTAAAAATATACTAACATCATATTAACTTGAAAAAATGCAGTTTAAAAGAATTTTTGACAGGATTCTGTCCTTTAAATGACAACTTCCGGTTAATTAAACGCCCACTTCCGGTTTTCGATTTGTTATAAAACAATTAATATCTCATCTTCTAATTAACGTACCGACAAAAGTAAATATGTTTTAGAAATGTAATTGAATGAACTATCCAAATCATCAAAAATTTAAAAAATGGGAATTTTGGCCGAAAATCGACTTTTCAACGTGTTCGGATACCAAACAATACGGCGCGTATGGTATTTAGCTACGGAGTAGAAGAGAATCGAGTAAGACCTCTTCGCGTTGGTCGATTGGGTCCAAACTTTCTACAGATTTACAATTTTGATGTCAAATCCAGATCAAAATTTCATTTACTAAGATCTTTGCGTTTTTCAGTAATCGTGTTCTGTTGCATCCGTATAGAGAGACAGCCTTTGAGAAGAGGAAGTTTGTCCAAAATTCGATAGAGATCTGCAATTTCGGTGTAAAAGGTAGCATCCGCGTCAAGGTTGTTGCTTTTTACTTTCTCGCATACGAAGTATACAAAACGAAAGTATTGTAATAGTAAAAAAATTCGAACTAGAGATTTTGACGAATCTCCACGTTTTAGACCTCCCTGAGTCCGAAAAACATAATTTTGGAATTATGTCTGTCTCTGTGTCTGTCTGTGAACACGATAACTCGAAAACTATTACAGCTACAGGGATGAAATTTGATATGTGGTTTTCGCACATAATTTGTAGGTTTCTATCAAATTTTGGACAAAATCCGTCCACGGAAAATCTTTCTGTCTGTAATCTGTTTTATGTCTGTTAACAAACTTAAATAGCTAGGTGGATAAAATTTGGAACACATTTTTATCATCAGAAATGTAGGCTTGTATCAAATTTTGGACCAAATCCGTCAAAGGTTTGACTGTCTGTATAATCGCATACTTTTGAACGCAATAACTTCTTTAAAAAATTACTTTGATAAATGAAATTTGGTATGTGGCCTTCTTACCTTAATGGTAGATTTGTGTCCAATTTTGTGTCAGTCGGTTTAAAAAAAAGGCGTTCAAATTGCATATTTCGTTTCCTTTATCTTACACCCAGCCCTATTGGTAATCACGCCGGCTTCTAATTCCACTTCCGCGTTGGACGACCTTCGGCAATCGTGATATGACGTTTCGCTTATTTTTTCTCCACTACGTTAAGGGTTCTTGTTCGTTTCACTGCCTTTCAGCTTATTTTTTTCTCTACATTTGTTAGGAGTAAACGAGAAAGTTTAGGGGAGACCACTCTCGCTGGTTTGAATTCGCGTGTTCACACACAGACCGACAAACAAGCATAAATTCAAAAATCCCCGTAAAAAACCGGAGAGCAAAGGTAGATTCCTTTAGTCTGGAGATATAAGGAAGAGAAAATTTCACCCTCTATTTTCATAAGAATTCGAGCTACAAGAATGAAAGTGGGTGGAAGAGGCTGCAAACGACGAGAGCTTGCTGACAAGGGGTTGAACGGTAATTTAAGTCGGAGGGGGAGGGAAAATCACTTTTCAGCTCATAACTTCGAAGCAATTGCAGCTATCAAAAAACTTAAAATGCAAAAATTTTTCGTTATGATAAGGTGATAATTCGCCTAATTTGAATTTTCTTTCCATCTTCAATTGTGAAGGAATTATGGGGAAATGAAAATTTCAATCCCCCACCATTTCCACCCCCTTTGAGCTAGATAGCCCATCTACGAACACGGTCGAGATTTTCACTGTCAACATATCCCACGCCGCCGGTTAAAATCGAATGAAAATTACTCCAGTTATCGTGTTCACAAGATAATATGGGCAAAAGCGTTATACATATACGTATATATAAACTTTTGAACGAAGTGTGGTTTTGGGTTCTATGGATCATGATCGGTGAAGATCTGCAGAAATTTTCCAGAAGTCGTGCCATAAGAATCATTGCAGTAGGTAGACTTCCTATAAGGAATCGACCTAAAATCGCTTTTTCGCAGTCGGTGTGGAGATGAGACAAAATCTCGAAATCAAAATTTTAGAGGATTATTATATTTTCACTTCGTGTACTTTGTATACAAAAAAAGTTAGAAATAAGTAATTTTGTACACTTTTTGTTAAACTGAGGTTTATAACGTAACTTTGAAAAATCCGTAAACAGATTTTAAAACTAAAATGCGCGATTTTTATACTTTTCGATAGTACTTGAGTAAACTTAAGAATTAGTTCAAGAAATGTACAAGCCTATATAAGTAATATTATATATATTACTTATTGTTTAAATAAAAACTTTCAATTAAAATAATTGTCTACTTCAAGTCAAAAATTTTATAATTAATTCATTTTGTTAACTATTCAATTACTGAAATACTACTAATAGATAAATATAAAAATGTGCATGTATACATCACTGCGCAGTGAAGGGTTAAGCAAATTTTATTTCCAGATAGTGGTAAATTTCTTAAATATAGGTACTGTTCTTCTTATTTGTTAATTATGAATTAATTATTTTTCTACAAAAAAATTTTATTTTAAAGCAAACACACGCAAAGGAATATATAAGAAAACTGTTTCTATTTAGGTTTTTTTTAAGGAAGTTGTTTTTTTCCCCCATAAAAAGAATTTGTTCAACTGTGGATGAGGTTATTTTTTGACAAAAAACTGCAAGTATCATATTTTAAATAGTTGAAAAGCAGCAATCTATAGAATGCCTAGGCATTTTTAGGCAAATCATGAAACAATTAATATTTCACACATTTCTAGACATTCTATACAAACCGGTAAAATATGAAGGACATCGTCGATTCGATTTATAAGAAATAAAATAAAGAACAATTCAAAATAAAATTATTTCCTTCCTTGGTGGAAATAGTAGGGTCATATTTTGTTCTCTTTAATAAGAAAGGCATAAACTTTGTTTTATAAGATTCATTTTCCTTTACATATTTTGAATAAAAGATTTTTAATGACAATCTTATTTTTTCTAAATAGCATTTGTATTTCTGTAGAATGCAAGTCTTTTAAATAAAAGCTTTATTATGACCTTTTTTTCATACTTTGTCTAAAGAACGTTTGTCATTCTATAGAATGCCTAGGTATTATATACGGTGCCTAGGGAAAGTATGCATGCAACGTGTTCAGATAATTCTCATATTTCATACTTTGCCTAAAAATGCCTAGGCATTCTATAGAATGCCGGTATTTCATACATTGTCGGTAACATACACTACTGAAAAACACAACTCAAACTTGGCATCAAATGAACCTAAAAAAACACACGCAACTCATTTTTCATTATTGTTTACATAAACTGCACAGCGAGAACCTTTTAAAGAAACATCTGAATAAAAAGTAAAAATTTACGTCTTCCCAATCCTACGAGTGAACAGAACCTACTCATCCGTTCGCTCGAACGCCTCGCTCGAGCGATTTGGAGTAAATACGATTCTTCAACCAATGACGCGCATTATTTCCAAGCTAGTGACTACATAATCATGCGGTATTATTTTTCCACCATGCCGGCAGCATTTGCATCACAAAACCTCTCAATTTGCATCTGCAAGGCCTGTGTTTAGGGTAATTCGTGAGGCTTTTAAACGCGTGTTTTTAAGAAAATGGTGTGAATAAATATAGACCCCTTCACCATGCGTTCGGCGTCTGTGAAATATAGGTGGTTATTATAGTATACAAAGGTAAAAGGATTTCTGGTGGCAAATCGATATTAATGGGGCTGTCGGACGAAAATATATCAAAATTGAAATGCGCATTTGTTTATGAAGAAGCGTATGCGCAATTTTTGCATAGTAAACTATACACAAAGTATTAAAAATGAACAAAGTTTTTTAAAAACAGGCTTCTCTTTGTGTGCTAAAATGTAGAAAATAAATTTAATCAAAAATATCAATGGTAAAAGAGTGAGGCGCTGACAGAAAAACCCTAAGCAAATTTTTTATTTATTTATTTATAACCCGCTCCAGCCCAGCCTACCCAAGAGGGTGCAAGGCCTTCCACAGGCTGGAGGGGAAACATAAAACAAAACAAATGAACTACATTAACAAAGAGTTTACAAAGAACCCCAAGGGGTGAGCAGAACAATTTAAAAATCATCGCTTACAACAGTGGACTCAAAAGGAAAAAAAAGATAAAAAGCAAAAACACAAAATGCAAAGGAGCAAAACACAAAAAGCTTAAGAGCAAAAACACAAAAAGCTTAAGAGCAAAAACACAAAAAGCTTAAGAGCAAAAACACAAAACGCAAAAACTCAAAGAGCAAAGACGTAAAAAACTAAACATTAAAAACACATACAAAAGATAACCAAATTAAAATCAATAGCAATTAAAACCAAACAGTTACAAACAAAAATCGAGAGACAACACGCATTACAAAAACTGCACAGAAGCACACAAGAGATCTAAAATTTTACAATGGACAAGAATATAATTCAAAAGAAACCAAAACAATTCCTAAAACCGTCGAAAACTCGAGAACAGTTGACCGAGTATGTAGAATGACACCAAGACACCATCCTAAGCAAATTGTAAACGGGAAATATATAATTGTACTACAGTGTAAATAGTATACACCTAATACATGGAACTGTAATTCAAATACTTTACACTTGGCTCATCATTTATGACTTTATCACATATCGCTCATCATTTATGACTTTAGTTTTTTAAAAAGTACTTGGAAAAAGTTATATTTTCATAACTTGCAACTTTTTTTGCATAATTTAAATAAATTCATTCACCAGATCACTAATTCCATTGGATAAGCACGTGAATGGAGTGAAAAATGGTAACGTTCAGTTTGAAAGATGCAAAAAGGAGTTATAGACGTAACGAAGCACGTTGTTAGGGGAAAGTATTCGTTTTATAGTGGAAAGTTATTAATACGAGATAATATTTTTTCGTGTGTCTATGGCATACGAGTGTTGAAGGTTACCGATGTAGCAGTAAAAGGTGCGAGTTCGTGCAGTGTGTGATTAATCACAGAGTGATGGCTGTGGCATAATATCCTAGCTACTATCAACACCGTACTTCACATTATCATAGACACTTACACTCACTTCCTTCAGAAGAATTACTTCATAGTGACGCAGTGCATAAAACACGGAATAAAACATAAGAAAGGCGCAGTTCTGGTCCGCGCCGTAGATTTTTCATGAAAACGTTGGGATAAAATCATAAAAACAAGTGTTTCGTATTAACATCTAATTTAATTATCAATCTTTTTAATACAATATTTAACCAGAGTAGAATAATGGTTACAGAATAGATAAATCACAAGCTACCACAGACCCTTGCTACATGCGATAAACTTGAGATTTATCTATTCTGTAACCATTATACTACTGTCGGTAAATATTGTATTAAAGAGATTGATAATTAAATTTATCAATTAATACGAGACACCTGTTTTATGATTTTATCCAGACGTTTCCAAGAAAAATCTACGGCGCGGACCTGAACTGCTCCTTTCTTATGTTTTTATTTAGAGTATCTTTTAATGGCACCATGTGTTGACAGTATATATAACTACATTTTGAGTATGTGCATTAAAACATTTACTACAAATGCTCAGATTTCACGTAATATTCAAATTTTTGAATTCAAATCTTAATACAATGTTTCCTTTACGTATTGTCAGATGTTCTGTAAGTTTCGTACAATTCGAAAAAAAAAAAACTCTGCATGCTATGATAAAAAAAACATGCAGAGTTTGAAATTTTCAATTTAATATCGATTTTTACTTATATTCTGATAAATATTTTTATTGTCTCACTTTGGATCCTAGTAATACTCCTCAAGCTCTTTAAAATGACACCAGAATCAACCTCCTAGCTAAGCTCGTTTCCACGCTACACTTATTTATAACCTTACATAAAGATAATTCATAACAATCACGCGCATGCGCCTACACTGGTACAATGAAGTCACAGGCAAAACAAATACTATGCGACAAACTCTTATAGATATGATGTATCTAACCATTCTTTTCGCATTATTAGTTTCGTAGTTATTAGCGATTCAAATCTGACGGTATTTTGTCACACAAGAAAGTTTGACCGACTATCACTGTAACGAGCGGATAGACGTTTTCACGTCAAAACACAAGTTTTAGAAGGGTAACACATTTAATAGAACAACAATTAAGTAAAAAACATAAATTAAACTACTACATCATATGACTACAAACGCGGTGAGATGATAACAAAAAGTGAGAGAACGATCAGGTGGAACACCGAAAATACTGCAGCAGCTTCTTCGCCATTGGTTAACAGATGGCGTCACCAAAAAGGGCGGATTAGATACGCATGCAATTATAGCTTACGACACAGCTGGCGATAATGCCACATCTCGGTTGTATTTATTCAATGTTGAAATTTTTTTTCATTCTGAATATATTCAGTTATAACGGAATCATTTCGTTTTCGAGCAATATATAGTTTTTATGAATGCAATTTTTTTTTATCAGAGTGAATATGATTCATATTAAAGAGTAAATAATTATTACCAGACATTGTAACTTTGATCACAGTTATAATATTCATTTAATTTATAATGAACGTTTAAGAATATTCTTTCTCATGCTATTCAATGTGGCTTAATTTCCTAATATAATTGTTTTCCGCGCCTCATGTGTTTAAAATTTTGCTTTGACCTTCAAATTTGATAAAAAGAATCAATTTCTATCTTTTCTACTCTAATAAACGCATTTTTGAAATTAATTTTAACATTTTCAATCTTTAATATATTCCGTAATTTCCATTTATTATAATGATTATGCTACCTTGTAATAAATTTTTCTGAAATTCACAACCAGGAGGTGTTTCTCGTATTAAATCGAAACTAAATAAAATTAGTCGATTGAATCATAATTAAGTTCTGAAAATATTGAAAAAACACAACTGTACAGAATTTTAGAATTCTAGCACATCAGGAAGAAAGCAAAAAACAGACAGCATAATTTCATCTTTACAAACATGAAAATAAAGTTGCGTCAAAACATAAACTTTCCTTCTTAAAACTAAACTTTAAGCTTTTGAAAGGATCCCCCCTTTCTGAAAATAAAAAAAGACGTAACTAAATTATTTTTCAGAAAATTGTTGGGAATTTTGTAACATGATACAAAGAAACATTTTGATTTTTAATACATTCAAAATACAGGGTGTTTCCGAATTCGACCGACAAATTCAGAGGGGTAATAGTAGGCATCAGGAGGATGAAAAATTATCATAGAACATAGGGTCGCAAACCACGTTTAGTCGGTGAAAATCGCCAAAATACAGGGTGTCCGAGAATTGTTGGAAGCTTTTTTGAAATAAGAGTGCATCTCAAAAAGTTTTTTTTTTCTTTCAGATTGGTAACGCGGCGTTACGCCTTTCTAAATTTGTTACAGCGAGAAAATTCCATACGCAATGGCTACCGATCAGCAAAGTCAATCTGTGTTTTCTGGTGCTTTTTTAGTTTTTCTTGAATATCTCGAAAACTCTTCAGTTTTCACACTACATGTGAATTAACAATTTCATGCTTTTATTTTTCTCCGGTTTTAATATTTTTGCAGACAATGGCTCTAAACTAATTTTTGATTTTCAGTAATTTACAACCCCCTATACCACCAAAACGGCGTGTTACCTATCTGAAAAAAATGTTTAAAAATGCGCTTTCATTTAAAAAAATTCGTAGTTGAAACGTTATTAGGTTGAATTAATTTTTGAACAGTTTCCAACAATTCTCGGACATCCTGTATTTTTCCGATTTTCACCGACTAAACGTGGTTTGCAACCCTATTTTCTACCGTAATTTTTCATTATCACCCTTTGAATTTGTCGGTCGAATTCGGCAACACACTGTATAATTTATAAAACAAATTTTTCACAATAACATACAGAAATGTTTTAAATCATCAGTTTTTTACCCGGATTTCTGAAACTGCTTCAATCATAGCTGATAATACTAAATATCATACGATATACAGACTTATTTTTCATACTAGACTAAACATATATTTCCTTAATGATGATTGCTGATTAGCATTGAAGTGCGCTGAACTATTACTGCCCACAAAACTTTCAGACAAATTTAATAATCTTAAAGAAAATTAATACTAATTTGTCGACATGGCTAACAAAGCAGAGGGAAAGAATCCCAAGATAACGAAATAAAGTTTTCATAAGGGAGAAAATTTAATTATTTTCTGTATTCAGTGAATGCACATTATCCCATTAATAACAATTTCAGCATATGTTAGAGATATTTTATGGGATTTTCGGCCTAAAGAGACCTTTCTGACTATTTTCATTAGTTGATTATCCCCATAACAATGCTTCGTGATTATCCAAAGCACGATAGAGCACTGGTATTCATGTACATAAACCAAGCTTGGTCGTCAATCATGTCAAATTAATAATAAAATGTCCTCCCAGAAGGCGCGCTTATGTGAGAGATACAATAGAGAAGAATTTCGTTTTATATCCTGTTACCAAAGGGTGCTACGAAAGCATGACTTTGGCTATACTTCCAGCTCCTTTCGACGAACTGTTAGTCATCGTTTGGAATTCGAGAAGTTACAGAAGTGGAGGCCCGACAGGGGCCACAACTTGCTGTACGGGGGAGCACGGTTTCCCCGACAGGGGGCACGACTTTCTGTACGGGGGCACGGCCTCCCCGACAAGGGGGGCACA
>BGPR01013242.1:14836-42329 GCA_013235015.1 Araneus ventricosus
GTGTATTGAAATTGGTCTCAAATTTGCGTCATATCTTTTTTTTTTTTTACTAGCTGAATATCCCGTTGTGTGAACGGAGTACAAAAATTTTCTCCGATGAGGTGGCATAGCATCCCCAACAGGGGGACCCTGGAGCCCCCCTGTTGCCCCCACTGGCGCCACCCCTGAGGCGTTAATAGGACTCTGCGAATCTGCTTTTGTATTACAGATATGCGTGGCCGTTGCAATGAAATGACAAGGAAACCGACTTCTTGCTTTTTATATCTAAATTTCAATTGTTTTCTTACTTCCATGTTGTTTCTAGAGCTTTATATTACAAACACAAATATTTCAGCTGAAATATTGGCAATTTCATTTATTTTATTTTCACGTCAATCTAATTTTTTGGTCATTTTATATTGTTTGTGTGTTTTATGTTTACATTGTTACCAATCCTTTTTTAAATAAAAATTGTTTAAATAATTGAACTTATTAACACTTACCCAATTAGAGCCTAATTTTAATAATTACCCTCTTAACATACAATGGAGTCTCTGACACGAGCATCGAATTACAGAATGTTTGCTATTTAAATCCGTATTTAAGTCAATGTAACAATTGATTTTATATACCAAATTCATCTGGACACGCTTAAATGCCTCAAGTATCCTTTACCATCTTAAATAGATTGAAATAATAAGAAATTATCCCAAATGGGTGGTGGAATCTAATTAGGAGGTTAAATAAAATCGGATGGCAAAGGCAAAACTGATATTTTACAATAGTGTATCTAGGAAATACGCGCGGCCTTTCACGTTGGTATAAAGGGGACCCCGCTGAAAGGTTCAAGATTTGAAGTTTTACTGCATAAATTGCTGGTCTTATGCATAAAAAAAGACTTAAAGTGACACAAGCAAAATAAAGAAACTAGAACTTGAAGTCCGAAACTTCGTAGAATGATAATGTTTTAGGCCTGATTCGGCTGTATCTTCTCTGACTTGATTGCATCAGCCGCAGCCTGTGAGTGAAGATTTTCTCATCATACAATTCACAGAAAGACTGCCAGCTTAAAAATATTATGTCTCCCACGGGCGGGGGGGGGGGGGCCAGCGAGGGCACGGATATGAGTTGCTGCAGAATAAGTAAACAGGAACTCGCTTCCCCTTTGGGTATAGTAATGGTGGAGCTCTGGGTCCCTCCTCCAGTGATAGTACGTACCTCCCTCGGGAGGGGTCGGGCCGTGGCTAGGTGATTGGCTACTAGGACTCCATACTCGAAGCTATTGCAGTGGCTGTCATTCAGAATCTCGGATGCTAAGGCAGGGCGGGGTGATCCAGATCTTTCTGGTTAAAAATATTATGTCAAAAAGCAACATTTTTTTGTCTGCTTTCTTATAATACTATTTCGTCGTAGTACGCAGTCGGGTTACAGGTTTACAAGTTCATAAAATTATATCTACATAATACAAAATGATAGTTACCTCCATTAAATTTAAAATAAAAGTACGCAAGCAAATCTTGCTAATTTTTTGAATTAAAATTTATGCTGCGAAAGCTGACTCTACAATTAAACAGAGTACTGAGCATTTCATTAAAGAATGAATGGTAAAAATTCATTGCATGAGCCGTTGCATGACAAATTTTGAAAAGTTTATTAAAATAAAAAGGAAAAATTTCGTAGAAATAAAATTGCTATTATGAAGAGCCAAATTTTTGAATTTGAAAGTGGTGTAATAATTGAGTTTTGTGTGACAATTTGTTTCGAATAATTATCGAGGAAAACTTTAAAAGTTCGATCAATTTTTAATTAAAGTTTCAATTAAACTTTTGAAAAACCTTTAGTGAGCATCTAGTACCCCAAAAGTAACTGCGTGCCGAATTTGGTAGTTTTAGGCACTATGGTCTACCCTTTATTGCGTATTGAACGATTTTTGCATCACGTAATTTATGTCAGCCTAAAAACATTTGGGTAAAATTGGATCTCGGGAAATTATGATGAATTTCTATCTCATAGATCTCCTCGATTTTGATGTTTTTCCCTCTTGGAATTGGGCATGTCTATCCGTATGTGTGTTAACACCAGAATTAACACATTTCACTGCCACCGACGCGCTGGCGTGTCCAGAACCTATTATCTAATTAGATGACCCCCTTCTCTACTGCATTTAAGAGATGGCAGAGAAGGGGTCATCTAGTTAGATAGATGGTTAGAATCTCAGGCGTGAATAATGGTAGGTAATGTGTTAACCAGCGAGAGTGCTAAACCTGGTATTTATAGGACAATTCCACATTATGGTAAGTTTTTTTATTAACCATCCTCGTATAGTAAAGGGTATCGAGAATGAATTTTAAGACAAAACTTCTCTTCCAGCATACGGATTCGTGCTTCATTTGATACAGATTTACAGTTTAGGTGTAAAGACAACGTACCAAATGTCACTCGTCTAGTTTGCCCGTTGTTGAATGTTGCCCGCTCATAGACTGGCATACTGCATTCCCGCTGTCGAACTTTATCTGAAATTTGATATAGATTTATAATTTTGGTCCAAAGACACACAAGAAATATCATTTATCTAGCTCGTTCAGTTGCTGAGGAATCAAGTTCACGTACACACAGACGGACAGACACATACATAATTTCAAAAGTGTTTCTTTCGGACTCGAAGAGGTTTCAAACAAGGAGATTCATCAAAATCTCGTGGTGGAGTTTGACGATTACAATACTTTCTCTTCGTACACGAGAAACTAAAAATCACAGCAGGCTCTGTCAGTAGAATTTTATGTGGAGGAATCTTTACAACAAAATTGAAGACAGGCATTAAAATTTCAACAAAATCCGTCAGCGGCAAGACTTAATTTTTGCAATGTTGGATTTTCTTCACAATATAAACAAAACAATTTTAAAGGTAAACAGTTTTTAAAGAAAAACAGTTAGTTCCTGAAATATCAAAGTTTCAAATTTTTCGATTGATTTGCTGGCAAGAAAAATCATCACAAATCTTAAGATAGTCGGCAATTTATATCATTACAATTTGATAACCTGGTTCAAATTTTGATGCGACTTCACAAGAGGATATTGTCGAAATATCATCTATAATTCGAAATTAATTTTGGTTAATTCGAAGTCAAAACTAAAAATTTGTTTGCATTTCTGAATTGCTCTCGTTATTTACATACGTTTGTACCTCCTGCCCTCAGGGATCATCCGTGAATAAGATTTTAAGGTATTTAATTCATAAGATGTAGAAATTGTATTGTTTGTTTTGAAGTTCCATTATACAATTGTTGTAATCAAAAGAGTGTGCACTGTTTCTTGATTAAATATACTTACTTATTAATGAAAAATATTTAAAAATTAATTATGATTATTACTTTATTAAATTTGTTTACTGCTTATTTATTAATTATGTATTATTTATTAACCCTTTGCACTCGGAAAAATAATTAGATGCATAATTATTCACTGATTTACAAGAACTCATATTATTGCTTTGGAACGTAAAAAATCTGTTTGCGTAAGTACATTTTCCTGAAAAATTATTCTACAGCTTCTTAAAACTTTGTAGATAGTTTTTTAACCATCGAAATAAACAAACATCAAAATGATGTATCTTCTGAATGTTAAAAATAAATTTTTACTGACATGTATATAATTTAAAAAATGTCATTTTCTCTACCTGCAATCGTTTTTGACAAGTTTTTCTTACTTCTAATTTTTGGATAAATGGATTTCTTACTGTGAACTCCTCAGTTTTGAATTGGCAATGATTCACTGTAATTATATCCAGTAATCAATTTAAAAACAACAAAAAAAACCTAGTTATTTGCTGAATCATTGAAGTTTCAAAATCTCTCGATTCCAAACAGGTTTAATCTGCTGATAAGAATAATTGTCAACATTAAGAATGTAAGAAATTAATATTATCCTGCTTCAAATTCTGAAAAAACATTATCGACACAAGAGAATATTATCTTTAAGTATTCTCATGGTAAATACAGGCATCAAATGATAATCTCACTTTCTCTTTTGGTTAGCAAAGAAACGTAGTTTCCGAAACTTCTTTTTTCCCTCTAAGAACACGAGTCGGCAAACTATCCCAAACAAATATATCCATCGTAATAATTTTAAAATCATGCAAAAGCTATAATTATGCTTTAACCCATTATTTACCGTTGCCCCTTTTTTGGGACGCTTGCTTTCTTTTTATTCTTACCTAAACAATGCAATTTTTTTAGCGTTGATTGCTATACCTAAAGGTTAAATTAGCTGCCATAAATTCAATAAAACATTTTAAAAATTAATCAATTCTAATTAAAAAAAATATCAGAAATATCGTTTTCTTTCATATTTAATTCATGTTATCATATCAGTGTAATTTTTTTGAAAAAGTGAAATAATAGAATTTTGGCATATAATGGGTTAATAAATAAGAGAAATAGAAAATAATATTATAACGAGTAAAAATATTAATCATATATTTCTGAAATTAAGAAAACAATTCTTTTCAAAATTTCTCTCTCGATGTTTTTATAATAGATCAAGTGCAAAAATAGAATTTCGGGGGAAAGGTAGTATATAACCGGTTTGCAACCAAGTATCACTGGGATTAAACAAATGTCCCAAGTTGGAATAAAAAATTTGGCTCCTAAATTAACATTTATTCTTTTTCATTTTAGCACAAGAGAGAGTGTTTCCCCCCCCCCTCGACTTTCTTGTGTACTTACACATTACGGAGAGTTCGTGTAATGAAGAGAATCGGGAATGCATTTTAGACCTTTTTCGTTGACCAGTTCGGTTGAAACTTTGAAACAGATTTATAACTTTGGTGGCAAGACAAAATACCAAATTTTATTTATCTAGCTTGTGGTTTTGAGTTACCGTGTTTAAGGACCGGCTAACAAATAGCCAGCCCACCAGCTAAATAATTTGGTCCAAAATTAGACACGTTTGTAGACATATATGTGGAATTTGCTCCTGTCACCACCAGATGGCGCAGCCACTCTCATGCCTTAACACTACTCTATGTGACTGAGGGCATTCTTTGGGCAAGCTCTCAAGTAGGAGAGATCCGTTGCTCCCGCGAAGGGGAGGTTTAACAAATGTCCGGCACCTGGCCGCACGTAGGAGGTCAACCACAGAACAGAACACCACTTCATGCCCCTGCGACTATAACCTTTTGTTTATTTAAACAGTGTGGCGGACATGAAGTGGAAGAGACATCGGAAGACGCTCCTTGACTGTCTGGCAAATAATGGCGAAGGCAGAGAGATGGAAAAGGTTACAAAAATGAAAATCTGGAATAATATACAAGAAACAAAGGGGAGTATCATATAAAACCTTATACAAACAAAAACTGTAAAAAAGAAAGAAATATGAGTATGAAGTGTACAAAATCAACAAAAGGTCAACCACAGCACGTACGCAGCAGTATTAGAGACCTTATACACTCTCTCTGACATATAGATACTATTTCTGTTTTTATGGTTAAACTATCACCTGTAAATATACCATCATCATCTTTATCATCTTATGAAGAAACATATCCATTTATTGCACTATGATCAACGAAGTTTTATTTTTCACAGGACATGGGCCTTTCCCTTCATTTCTCCATAGATTCAACCTTGCCGAAACCTCTTTCTGTTCTTGTGGGGAAATTGGCACACCAATCCATTATGCTACGGTTTGCCTCCTCACAACCTCCTACCATATGGCACCACCCAGCCAACAACATCGCCAATATGGTTCCGAAGAGTGGCCAACAATTCAACGTCAAGAAGAAGATACATAATTTGCTCCAATTTCTCCAAAGAGAAACCAGTCTTTTCCGTCCAGATCCCAATTAATTGTTTTTTTTTTTTTTTCGTTCCTTCAATAGTCTTCTCAGTTGAGTCCAATGCTTTCGTCCCATTCCCACATTCTTGGCCAACATTTTATTAATTAGCAACTTCAGCAACCGAACAACCTCTTCCTCCAGCGGGAAATTAAATCCAACCAAACTTCAACTTTCCTTCATGCGTCTTCGTCACTCCACCCTTTCCTTTGGAGATGGAAAGTCCCGTTTCACCAGTTCAACATTCAACTTCGCCTCCTCTTCAGCCCATCATCCCCTTATGAATTCAGAACAGCTTTGTCGTTCGTTCAGAACTTTCTTCCAAGATCCTCCGTGTTTCTCCTTCAAATAGAGTTCCATCAGCCAACTCCTCTTCAAAATCAAACTTTTTAAAATACTGTGCGGCCCATCTCTCTGTTCTTGTGTACATTTTTATGTTATTTTTATTACTGTATTAATTTGTTTTTCATCTTTTTCCTTTCATTTTCTGTTTTTTTTAATGTATTTTTTTCTTCGTATAGTCTTTCCATTGCATTTTTGTTTTTATTCTTTTCTAGCTATTTCATGTATAACTGTGTAATATTGTGTTTTTCAAGGTTTTATTTTCCCATGTTTCCAAAATATTTTTTTAATGTATAGCACAATAGCATTCCTCCCTTTGCTCCTGTAAATGTTTGTAGACTTGATGCGTTTTTAATTAGGCAGCGGTATAGAGAAATGTCAAGTTTTAAGAGAGGTCACCCCTTCGGGTGTTGTGATTTCTCTTCCACTTCATGACCACGTCACTGCTTAAATAACCACATGGTTATAGTTGCAGGGCATGGAGTGGTGTTATGTTATATTATGATGACATCATCATAGTGCAATAAATTGATATGTTACTTCAAGAGGAATGATTGGTGTTATTTCAAACCCATAACAAATGTCCAGCATCTGACCACACGTAGGTGGTCAAACACAGCATGTACGCAGCAGTACAAGTACCCTTACACAGACTCTCCGACATGTGGATACTATTTCTGATTTTATGGTTAAACTATCACCTGTAAATATACCATCATCTTTATATGTCTTCATAGTGCAATAACTGGATATAATACTTCAAGAGGGATGATTGGTGTTATTTCAAACCCATAACACACACATATATGTATTAGACTACACAGTCTGGTGTGAAGATTGTATAATATTCACCTATCTAGCTTGTTGTACGTCCTAGAATTGTTGGACACATTTCAAAAATTAATAAAAATAAACTAATAATGTTTCAACTACGAATTCTTAAAAATGATAGCGAATTTTTTAAAAAATATTTTTAGATAGGTAACACGCCATTTCGGTGGTATATAAGGGGTCGTAAATTACTAAAAACCAAAAATTGCTTTAGAACCATTATCTGCGAAAATATTAAAACTGGAAGAAAAAGGAAGGTTTTTGTAAGGAATTTTACGCTCTTTAATTTGTTCATTCACATGTAGTGTTAAAACTGAAGAGTTTTCGAGATATTCAAGAAAAACTAAAAAAAGAAACCAGAAAACGCGCATTGGCTTCTACTGCTCCGCAGCCATTGTGAATGGAAATTTCTCGCTGTAGCAAATTTAGAACGTCGTAATGGTACCCCACCAATCTGAAAAATTTTTTTAATACGTTCTCGTTTAAAAGAAAAACTGAAGCTGCAATATTATTAGGGTTTTTTTAAATTAATTTTTGAAATGTATCTAACAATTCTTGGACATCCTGTATTTCGATCGCGAGTAAGTACACAAGAATAGACAATAGATAGACAGTGAACCCTTAGATAGATTTGGTCCAAAATTTGATACGGATTAGCAATTGTATTAATAAAACCATGAGCCATACAGCCATTCGTCTATATAGTAAACTCGTCGCATTCAGATGCGCATGGACAGACAGGCAGACCGTGTGATCGGACGTTCCCTTCAACGGATTTCGTCATCAATTTGGCAGAAATCTACAATTTTGGTTTGAAGATCGCATTCGAAAACTCAGTCGTCTAGTTTTTTTTGTTGTTGTTATTGTGTTGATAGATAGACATGATTCTAAAAATCTTTTTTCGGTCTCGAGGAGGTTTAAATGTGGAGACTCTTCAAAATCTCGAGATTGAATCTTTTGACAATCCCAATACTCTCGCGTCTAGAAGAAAGTGAAAAAACGGATGAACGCGTTTTCAAAGATGAAAATCAACCAATCTACTCCAACACTAGCTACTTTTCCTCTGAAGATAGCGACGAAAGAAAAAAAATTACCTTGGCTTCAAAATAATCCCGAAACTACAGGAACATTTTTTGAGCACCCAATTTAAATACCCTTGTTCAACAACACCTTAAAAGTGGTAATTCTTTTTCTTACAACCTTCATCATTACATTAAAAGCATTCCTAAACCCCTGATCTGAGCAGCTGATACCATTATATTTGACTTGCAACCATGACCGACTCCATATCCTGTCTTTATTTTTCTCGTTCATAATTTTACGCACAGTTGATCTGCGGGCCATTTCAATCCATTAAGTCTGCAGTCTGCGGTCCGATTGTGTGTTTTACTTCTGCACCTGTCTGATTCATTTTGCCTGCATAATGACACCTGTGACCTTGAAACAATTGTTTTCAAAGCCAACCCCGCTACACTTTTCTCCCCCAAACACTAGATTATTATTACTAATAAATACCAGGGTGTCCATAAATCATTGGCGGGGTTTCCTTATCTCATAACTTTTTATTAAAGAAAATGATGATAAATATCACTGCAAATTCGTAAAGTACAAATCAAAACGTTTTCATAATAACACAAACGGAAGTTAAGTAATTTCCACATGACAGCCTTTCGCGGCATGTAACCCGTCGACATTTGTCTGCAAATTCATTTCGGTCTAGATGTGTTAATTGCCACAGCTTTTGTGCCAAAGGCTTTTTCATAACTGCCACCTCTTAGAAGTTTTGCTGTTCTTATTTCGCCCGAAATACTTCAATACTTAACTGCTCTTGAATAAAGATTGCGTGCATTTTACTAACCTTAACCTAGACACATCGAGACTTCAATTCGTCTAACTTAACCTAGACGCGAATCAACTTCCAGCCAAGTGTCGATAGGTTACATGTCGCGGAAGGCTGTCATGTGGAAAATACTTAAATTCGTTTGTGTTATAAAAAAAAACCCTTTTTGATTTGTACTTTATGAATATGCAGTAATATTTAATGTCATTTTCTTTAATAAAAAGTTGTGAGGTAAGGAAACCCCGACAATGATTTATGGACACCCTGCATCATAGGGCAGGTACAATTCCAGTTACCAGGAAAGGTATACTTTGTATCATTTACCCAGAATTAAAATAGTTCTGAATTTGATGTTGTTTTTAAAACCAACTATTATATTTGAGGAGATTTTTAGTCATCGATAATAGAATCAGCAATTTGAAGGAGGAGGCAAATGTCAAGAAATCGAAACGCACACAACTTGCACAAGATGTGTTTAGATCACAGTTACATTGTTACTGTAATAAAGGTGCGGAAATCACAAATAAAACACAATAAGAAATATGTAAAGAATCTCGTATAAAATTTTGGTTAACACTTTTTGGCGCAGCGTGCCAGCTGATGGAACACCTAATTTCACTCGCTTCTCAATTATTAAATTCAACTATAAATGGAAAAATAATAGGTTTAGGATAGGGCTAATAGTACTCCTTTTAGAATGTATATAGCAGCCTTATGAAATTTTGTTTCGGAATAGGAATTATTAGAGATAAAGTTTGGGAAAATTCCTTAACTCAGAGATAAGTATTTTGTTTCCAGTTCTGGACGTTTACAATTTTAGCAAATTAACTGGAAAGTTTTCCTCCAATATTCTTGAAGCTTTAATTTATGATTTTCTGTAAGATTCAACAATATTTTTTGAGTGTATCAAGGTGGCTGTATCTAAGGGGGTTCTCATATGAGGGGGTGACCCGAAAGGGGGACGACCCCCCTCGGAATGAAATAAATTTTTTTTAAAGAAATTTTTTTGTATATTCTATGTCTAGACAATAAACTAAACCCATTCATGATGTTTTTTCCATCATATTTTTTTAAAAATCTAATGCCTTGCGCCGAAAAGGGTTAAAAAAAATAAATAAGAAAAATAGGAAGTTGTTTTTTATTAGAAGTCAGAAAAAAAACAGTTTTTGGATTCGTTCCCCTCTTGAAACTGCTGATTCAATTGACATTTCTCGCGATAAACTCTATATTTAAAACAAAAATTGTCCGATTTCACGGAGCTTTTCTTATAGGTCTAAGACGTGTAGAAACATATTTTACGTCATTCAGCAGTGATCCAATATCTTCCGTACACTTGAGCTGTCAATGATCACGGATGTTTGTTTGAGCATCAGTGCTTTTGACAGTTCTTCTCAAACTACAATGCACAACTACAAACATTGATGAGATTAGCAGTAATAGAAAGGCTGTTCTTACATTTTCCGAACATTTTTAATCGAATGGGATAAGTAATCATTTGGTTGAAAACAGATTTATTTTTACAGTTATTATTTGCTCAGACTTTAAATTATCGACTGGTATTATAAAGGTTTTTTTAATTACTAAAGGCTTTTTTAAATAAACAATGACACAAGGCTGCGTTTTCATTCGGAAGAAAAATATTCTTGTTCTGTTATTCAAGAACGCTGTAAAAACCATGAAATCAGTACATCTAATGGAAGAATAAGTAAGACTATTAATAACAAAGGGAAAACATGCAAAAAAGCGCAATCTACTGAAAAAAATATTCCTTATACATATCGCAAAAAGAAGCGAATTAGACAAGATCTTTAATTTTAAACGGAAATACACTAACTGAAAGAAATGTTGCAAAGTAGTTAAATTAATCTGTTTCAGCTGTTAAATAAAATAATAAATGGCAATTTGAATCTTAAAAGTTACAAAAAAATATAGTGTTCGATGCCTTTCTTCTACAAATGCGACAAAACCTAGAAGCAGAATTCTGTAGGACATTCATATATATCTGCTGAAAAACAATAAGCGTAAAAAAAGAAGAAAAACTTTTAGTAAAGGATTTATGACCGTTGCAGATTTCGCATATAATGGAAAATTAAAATAAAGAGTGTTTAAGAAAAGCATAAGAAAAATCAATTCCTTTTACTATCCACATAATATTTATGCCTAAATCCAAGGAAGAAACACCATCTCTCGACCTACTCACCCATATAGAAGTAGAAGTTTGTCAAGAAAAAGCAAGGAACCGCATAACTAAATCTAGTATTAAATTCTTGGAAAAAATTTCGAAGAATTTAAGAGCCTTTTTTTTAATAAACTTTTCCATAGGCTCGACGTTGAGATCTGCGTATACGTTCGGGGAATAGATTTATTGTCCTTTAAAGTTAAATTGCCGTATGGCATATTAACTCAAACAACAGACAATACCAGTGAATGCCAAGTTCAGATAACAAGATATCTTTCATGTAATACTGACCGCAAATACAGATGCTCTTCATGCAAGAGATGTGCAGTGACAATAAAAGAGAACAAAAGATGCCAACATCAAGGAATATAATACGTTGTAACGGTAATGTAATTACATATTAATGGCTTTTTAATTAACCATTCATCTCATTTCGAGTTGAACTATATTTTTTGGACGTAAGACATTACAGAAGCAAGATGTATTTTTAATGACTTTATTGTTTTGAAAGACAATGAAAATCAGGGAAGCTAGTTTTCTTACATAAATTCAAAATAAATTCACCTTTATTATTAGCTAGAATAGATCTTTTATCAAATGACGATGCGTCTTTGGAGAGTTGAATGTGATCACCACGTGCATGGCGTGTCTTCGACTCAAGTTATGATGGACTGATTGTTCTGTAGAATACAGCGTGTGTACAAATCATTTTCAGGGTTTTCTTACCTCATTACTAGGGATGTAACGAATATTCGGCAACTATGCGGTATTCGGCTCTTTTGCAGATATTCGGCCGAATATACTCAGAATAATAGTTTTTTTTTTAAAAAAAATGCGCTTTTAAATACACATTTAACCAAGAATATTGCAGAATTATATTTCAGTTTAGTTAGGATATTTTATGCATGTGTTAGGATATTTTGTTATCAAAAAATATCCTAACATTTACCAAATTTTAAGTTGCATAGGTGTATTTACTAAAGTTCCATTAAATACACCTATAAAGTTACATCCTTCTCAGACCCTGACACTTTATACTGATGGGAGTAAATCGGACTCGGGTAGGACGGGCAGTGGCGTCTATGCTAGAGCCGAGGATGGTTTGGGGGGGATCTAGTGTGGTACCCCCGGTTAGGTTGGGAGTTGGGTTGGGTTCCGCACGTTAACAACGGAACCCAGCCCAATTGGGGGTAGCAGAATAGACCCCTTGGTTTTTCGTTGCAGATTTCGCAACCCAGATAACTGTTCGGTTTTCCGATCGGAACTTCTTGCAATCAGAGAAGCCTTGGATTTTGCCCTTCGTTTTGAAACTAGCCGACACCTATATTTTGACGGACAGCAAAAGTTCAAACCAATACTTAAAAAATTGGCCGAAAATATCAGAAAAAACCGTCAAGAAATTATTTCCAGAATTGTTTCATTTTCACAGAAAAGCAGAGTTTGCATTCAATGGATTCCCTCCCATGCTGGAGTCTTCGGCAGTGAGGTGGCGGACTTGCTTGCGAAAGAGGGAAGTGCTCTTCCTTCTGCCGCCTCTGGTGAACTCTTCGCGTCCGAAATATTTTCTATCCACAGGGCTAAAGCAAATTCTACTTGGAAAGTCCCTTCCGCACACGAATAGTATGCTGGAAATCGTTCTGGTCTGTCTCTACAGTCCGAAGGCACAAGATCCGCACAGACTGCATTGGCCAGACTTCGTAGTGGCCATATCAAAAGCTTGAAATTCGTGGACAAAGAAAAGACTTATTCCTCTTGCCCTTCTTCCTGTCCTGATTCTCCTGCTCATGTCATTGACTGTATTGGCGCTTCTGCGAGGCTGCTGTGGAGTGGGGGGAAATGGACTTGTGGTACTGTTAGAGCGACATGGTATCATGGACCTGGTCTAGTATTTGGACCAGGGGGACATGAAACAACAACGACATAAAGTTACATATAATTTATCATTGTAAAGCTTGAAATTATTATGCAAGAACAATAACTTTTCAGCATTTTCAGGAGAAAGTCTGTTTTGTTTGTGGCTTCATACACATATAATACCAACTAGGGATGCAGCGAATATTAAGGATAAGGCCTATTTGGTCCTTTACCCAATACTTGGTCTGGCCGAACGCTCAACAGATATTCGCCAGAATAAATTCAGGATAAAATGCTTTTAATAAATGTTGTTTTAAATATATTTAATAAAGAATATTGCCAAATTAGATTTTAGTATATTTATTATAAAAAAATAACATTTATCTAATTTGAAGTTGCATAGTACATAAATATATTTAATAATGCTGCATACCATTTATAGAAGTCTGTTCCATTTGCTTTCATATATATTACCAGCTTCAGAAAAGAACTATATAATGCTTGCAAGCGCTGAAAGATATTTTCTTGCTAAATTTGCAAACCTTGGAAATATTTCCGCATTTTTTCCCACCAATTAAGTGGACACTCCATCCTACCTATTAGAATTTCTTTATCAAAATAGGAATTTACTTCTAGTAATTTTAATTTATCCATTCAATTTTCTTCTGTATTTGTCATTCTGATGTTCTGCAATGATGACTCTTATTTCTTTGAAGCAATCTCAAAATGAAAAGAGTTTATTATTTCTTATTATTGGAATTAAGATATTTAAAATATTACAAATATGCATAAAGGTATTAACATTTTTTTAAATATACAAATAATAAAAACTTCATTTAAAATTTGAGAAATATTTCATTCGCAGTCTGAAGTAAAATGTTTCTAAAAATTTGGTATTCGGCCTGAAATTTGACCAAATATTCGGTATTCGGCCAAATCACTATTCGTTACATCCCTATTCTTAACCCTTTATGTCTCAACAACTCCGATTTGGAAAAAATGACTCATACGTTAGAATACATAGTTGTAGGTATGGAAAAATAATTAAAAAAATTTATCACTTGAAAATAAAAATGTATTGACAAAAAAGGTTTTTTCCATTTTTATAACATAATGCAAAATGGCATCAAAAATTCAAAATTTCAGTGTTCGAAACAGTTGATAGTTTTGTTTTAACAAAGACCTACACCACATTTCCCATAAATGGATGTGCGCACTGTTTTTAACTTCACTAAGTTCTACAGAAGTTTCAGGAGCAACCTCGAGAAAATGTTTAAGTGTCAACTGAAACTTTGCTTTTAAAAACCACCTCAGTATCACCATCTGTTGGGGAATATATGAGCCTATTGTGTTAACTACAATGTGGCAGTAATGCAACAACCATTGAAATCGACTTGAAGAGTTTACTGTGGAAAAGACAGAACGCCGCCCTGTGCCCCCGTGCCTGACACCATTACAGTTACTGAACCGGTTGAATGGGCACGGGAATGTGGAAAAGACAGCGCCTTTTGGGTTTGTTGCAGATATAAGATATTTGGGTGACATAAACAGTGGCGGTTTTTCGCACAGGTGTTAGAGGCGCTCGCCTCGTATCTCGAGACCTTAGAGGGGCCTCAAAATCTATTTGACGTTATACTGCAGTGCTAAGCCGATGTTGAATTTATGACATTGGGTAGAGGGGCCTCAAATCAATTTTGCGCCTGTGGCCTCATATTGTCAAAATCCGCCACTGGACATAAAGGGTCAGCTTTTAATTAAAGAAAATGATTATAAATATTATTACATATTCATAAAGTTCATCTCAAAAAGCATTTTTAATAACTCAAATAAAGTTGAGTAATTTCCAGATGGCAGCTTTTCAAGGCATGTAACCCACCGAAACTTGGCTGGTTCAGTCTCGATGCGTCTATGGCCCGCGGGTCGGACCCACGAAGGCTTTTCAAATGACCCAAAAGTTGATTTTTAAAAACTTATTTTTTATATCATAAGAGAGAGAACAGACCATCTAAAATATTTAAAAAATTAAAGTATAAATATCTAATGGAGAATTTATAAAGAAATTATTTCCAAGTGGACGTTGGCTAACTGATTTTCTATCGAATCGCTGCACCTGTGTATGACTCATGACAGTCGGTCATAAACTTAGTACGCATATTCGCTGCATCGTAAAACGGGGATGTACCAGTTTGCAGTGTTGAATTAATTGGCAGTATTGGCGCATGCGTCGAGGCGTTTAATAATTCAACTTATCGATCCTATTAAAATTCGAAGGTAAACAAACATATGTATCTATGTCCTTCCATCTTTTCACGAACCACTGAATCCTGAAACTAGCCGTAAGTACCAAAAGATGGAAAATAATCCAAGGAATCCATTTCGACTATTTAAATTCCGAAATTGTAATTAGTTAAAAAGATATTAATTAAAAACGTCAAAATGAAAGAATTGACGTGCTGCCATCTATTTTTAGCATGGTGAACTCATTCACGGCGGATTCTTTTTTCCCCCTATTATTACTTTTCGCATCCGGTGTTGAATTTCTTTTTTTAATTAAAGGAAGTTGGTATTTCTTTTTGAGCGAGCTTCTGTGTTTGGATTTATTAACAATGGGAAAAAATCGTTTTCATGCTTTCTTTCCTTTGTATTAAAGTGCTTAACTCCGTAACGTTTGTTAGGGAAAGTAAGTGACAATATTTGTTGATTGTAGAGAAAAACGGAGGCGGGGCATATGAAAATATATGGATCCCAAGGTCTCACGTGACCTCACTTCTCTCCGCCCGGGAATATCCTATTATTCGTGATAGCCCGTGCAACGCCGGGCCACACAGCTAGTATTATTATTAAATTTTAAACAACAAATAGAAACGTAAATTTTCAGACGATTTTAAAAGGGACAAATAAACCCTTGACAGTTGACCCTTAACAAATTTTCGGTGTTTCCAAATTATTGCAAACCTTTCTACCACAGTCTCCCCCCCCCCCCATCTTTCCAAGTGCCGCCACCGACTTAATGATCCATGGGACAGAATTAAAAAAATAATGAGCAAAATTTGACCCACTTCTGAAAAAGGTTCGCCATAACTGGTCTAGGATTAGGTTAGTAAAACGCATGTCATCTTTATTCAAAAGCAGTTAAGTTTAAGTATCTCGGGCGAAATAAGGACAGCGGAACTTCCAAGAGGTGGCAGCTTTAAAAAAAATCTTTAGCACAAAAGCTGTTGCTGCCTTTTGTGGCAAGTAACCCATCGACACTTGACTGGAAATTGAGTTAAAACTGATATGTTACGTGCCACTAAATGCTTCAACAACTTTTGTACTAAAGGATTATATTTATCGCCACCTTCTTTAATCAAAAGTTATGAGGTAAGGAAACCTGGACAATATTTTGTGGACACCCAGTGCTTCAAGTTAGTAGGTGGAACAACTGTAATTTCAAGAACTGTGGTAACCGAAAGGCGAGATTTTAACATTGGTGCAGGAAAACAGATAAATCTTGTTCCGCGACTGGAAATAAACTACTCATTATTATCATTCAGTCGAGGTTCATTACCTTTCGAAATTCCTGCAAATTGATACTCATTTTCCGCTGCGGCACGTTGCCGTTACTCAAACCCTATCATTTTCGCGTTGGCGACGTTTTTGTCATCTGGAGAACATCCTTCGCAGGGATTAACCCGCTCTGAACAAGATGAAATTCGCAGATAAATATTTATCAGCCGAGCCAATCGGATTACGAGTTGTTCTTACCATAATAAATTGATAACAAATTGTTTTAGCCTCAAAAGCAGATATTTTATGCTCTTGAATGGAGTTATTGTCCTCGGTGGATGATTTTTGAAATGTAATAAGCTATATGCAGGCACCCTTCAACTTCACTGCCTTTACGAAAGAGGGGGCGAGGCGTCTGTTATTTTACCGCGAGTAACGCCTATGTTCAATTCATTCACGGAACTAAAGGGTACCGGATAATGCTTTAATGTATTTAAATTCTCCTATACGAAAAAAGAGTATTTTAAACATCAAAAAAACTGAGAGAAAAATTGAGACATCTGAGAATCGCATCTCAGATCACCCCGATTTCGAAAAAAACCCTTTTTGAAATTATGTCTGTGAAGATGGAAATTCGAAAGCAAAACAATCAAGAAGAATTAAAATTTCAATGCGGTAAAAACTGCTATGCGATTAAAAAGTGACGTGTAAACATGTCGTGCAAGATAAAAAATTACCATTCGATATTAAAAACTCAAATTTCAGTGAGATGTAATACATATTTCGAATAGTTTAGCTACAACAGGCTTTCGAGTCTTAGCCACCCGGTTTTACCCCACTTTCCCCTGCTATTAATATACCAAGTCTCAACCCGGACTGAATTTCCAATGTTGTGGCCTTCCTTTGTGAGTGGTCGTGGCGGTCCAATCTTTGCCGAAGGTCCATAATGTTTATGCGGGCGGGGGGTATGACATCTTTGTTAGTGTGTATACGAGAAAGGCTAGGTGATATCCCTCCTGCTGGGTTTCAATAACAATACCTTTTTCAACAATATAATGTTAATTTTTTATCCAATGAAAACGTAATCCTTATCGTTTTACTTTGCTTTTTTTTGTAAAATTTATTATAGAACCATTAAGTATTGGGTTCGAAAAGTTTACTAGTCATCTCTTGCTTTTAATTACGTACTCAGTGAAGGAGTTTTAAAAATAAATTCCACGGTTAATTGGTTAAAAGACAAGTTTCGTGCAACTGCACATACTTTAAAACGAAGTTCTTAACTGCGGTTTATTATAGTTCCGGGCAGGTGCGAAATGTACACTCTGACGTCAGCGAAGGACGTGCTCATCTTTTTAATCATGACTGAGTCAATATCATGAGACTGTGAATAAGAGTACCTGGAATGACTCGACGTATACATGTACGAAATCGTTTCTTCACGAGCGAATTCCCTATTCAACTCGATTATTTAACAATAAATTTTCTCATCTATGGAAAGTAAAATTTTCGAATTAATCGTGTTCGACAGATGCCAAAAATATATTAACATAAAATTTCAAATATTAGCTGGATTCCTTATAGAAAGTCTACCTATATAGACTTCCTATAAGGAATCTACCTATTACAATGTTTCTCATGACTACATGAAAATTTCTGTAGATCTTTACCGATCATGGCCCTAGAACCCCAAACCACCCCTCATTCAAAAGTTTATATAGCCATTTGTCCATGTTATCTTGTGAACACGTTAACTAGAGCAATTTTGCTTAGATTTTGACCGGTGAAGGAAATGTTATAAGGACGGTGAAAATCTCGGCCGGGTCCGTAGATGGGCTATGCAGCTTAAAGGGGGTGGAAATGGTAGGGGGTGCTGAAATTTTCATTTCCTTATCATTCCTATACGATTGAAGATAGAAAGAAAATTCAAATTAGGCGAATTATTGCCTTATTATAACAAACAACTTTTGCTTGAAAGTTTGATAGCTGCAATTGCTTAGAAGTTATGAACTGAAAGGCTATTCCCCCGCCCCCCCTTGACTTCACATAATTATAAAAATGGGCACAAGCCATTTTAAAATCATCATGACAAATCAAAATTGCTTCAATTATCTGCACTGGCAACTTGTTTCTTTCGTCCGACTATCGAGTTGACATTAGGGAAAATATTCTCTCTACTTGCATTGTGGGCTGGAAGGTCAAATACGTATTCGCATAGCTTTATTAGGCATGACTTCTGATAAATATACTTTGTATCTACAAAACACTTCAGCCATTTCTCTTCCATACTCAATTTCCTAGTTGCTTCGTAGTTTTGGGTGTCTCACGCAGAGTTTAGGGAGAAAAGGGGACAAATAGTAATACGGGACTGGGTAATGAAATACGATGACAGTCCTGTATATACGGGACGTTTGGCAACCCTACATATACCCGAAGGTATACTTTAAGTTAAATATGATTACAAATCCTATACTTTTAAATAAACTAAAATGGTTAACATGGGGAATTTTGAAAAGCAAATTTCTAAACCCGATGTATTCCAATTTCTCTAGCCAGAAATCCGCCAACACAACATTTCCTAATGTGTAATTTAAAGAATAGTCCTTTGATTCTATTAAATATAAGATGAAAGTTTTCATTTGCTTGTTTGTAATAGACAAAATAAAAATGAGCAAAAATAAAATTTTCAAATAAAAAAAATTCACTAACTTTTAAAATCCCTCATTGTAAGAGTATTAGAAATCTTTAACTCATTGTTTATTTAACCCTCACCGACTCCACGGATGCACAAAAGCCACCGGAGTAGATTAATTTGATTACAGAATACTCTCCATTATCCGTGCGCGGATTATCCGGTTTGCGGATTGTCCGTGCTCATTCCGGACTCACAAAAAAATTTAAAGAGAAACATTTTCACGCTTATCATGCATGTAAAATCGATACTGATGTTCGATCGAGAGATTAATTCCGTGAAACTAGTGAGCCGTGACGGCGGAGGCTAACGAATAGAATTTTTTCTTCCTCCACGTGTAATCTCTACCGGTTCAAACCCTAATTTTCCGAAAATGAATCATCCACTTCCTGCTAGCCCATTCTCTTACGAACACGCTTCTCCCTGACACGTCATTGTTTAACTTTTTCATCTTCTTTTACTTTCGCACGTGTACCTTTAGTTTTTGCGTCTTGTTTATCGTCAGTTAGTAGCGTGATTTTTTTACTGATAAAAATCAGTGGTGTGAAACTAAAACGAAACGTTTTAAATGCTAAACAAAAATTTAGAAATCCTTCAAAAACTTGATAATGGAGAATCAGCAAGTACTGATGCAGAAGATTACTAAATGAGGGAAATACAATTTCTCATTCTGCTGCTCTACAATCTGCGGAAACTTTGTTAGATTATATGGGACAAAAAGGATTTGATTGCGGTTCGTAAAATATGTGTCGATGTACGACACGAGATGAACAAAGAGCAGAAGCAAAGACGCATTACAGATTTTTGTTAAACAACAAATGTTAAAAGGAAAATTCCTAGTTTGATGTTATGCAGCATGCAAATGTAAGTAATTTTTATATTTTTGTACTGATGTTGATTTTTTCTTTAATAAAAAGGAGTTTTCGGATTATCCGTGTTTTTCTAATGTCCGTGCGATCACTCCTGGTGATTAACCCGGATAATCGGGAGGGCATTGTACATGTCCATAAAAGCACTCGAGACGTTAATGGATTACCAGTCATTTTCGTATCGAGCTATGACGTCTATGAATAACTTAATATTAACTTATAAGTTTGAAAATGACACAATTTGATGCGCGTGTGGAGCTCGGTCAAAACCGTTAGGAAGTAAATTCTTCTGTCCTTTCTTCCCTACTGCACTCTTTTTTTTAATTCTGAAATGTGATGGTGAATACGGAACCTAACCATTATTTAAAAAAAAAACCATCAGAAAATATATAATCAACAGAACAGCCAATAAACAAGAATCAACATAAAAGCCACATCAAAGAAACCCAAACTCAGACAAACTCGTTAGCAATTCCAAATTTCGTCACGACAAGCGTTTTCACTTAAAATCTTTCTCACCAAACACGAGGCTATTATTTTTTGCATAAAACTACACCTGCAAGTTATTTGCCGAAGTATTATTTGCCACGATTTCATTCCGAAATGCTCCATCTCTTCAACTCGAACGCCGCTCGAGCAAGTCAGAAGGACTCTGACAATAAAGACTTCATTTTCGCAAATGGACTGAAACCCTCTGCTGGAAAAATCTTCGCCGGAGTACTTTTACAATCACTGCGGATGGCATTTTGCCAAGTTTTGTCACTGCTGGCTGTTATAAAGGGTGAAAAGAAACTGATGACTTCTGAAATCTGTCTGCTTAATATCGTTTTCAGGCCATTTGCCGGAACGATAACGGGAGGCGATATGTTTTAAAAACCGAAGGGTTGTTGATTTAGCTCTTCATGGGACTGGGGAGTGGAGAATATTTAAAAGTTCCTGTGCATGACCGTCTCCGTGATTATATCGCCTTCTGACTTTTTTAAATACGGCTTTTTTGACAGAGCGAAGTGAGGTTATGTTTTAACTCGACGGTCTCGCATGTCGTCTGTTTGTAAATTTGTTATGCAGTCACGAATACTTCGAATCAGAAATGAATGTTCCTTAAAGTCATTAATAATGACTTATGTGTAAGGATTTTTATTCTTTGATTCAGTTTCAAGATGGTGTCCGTTATAATGCTTTCGTTTCATATAATGCTCCGTTTTTTCAATGTTACTAGCTAAACTAATTCCACTCATTATGGCTAAAAAATGCCGATAACAACATATGGCATTTAATTGTGTTTAATACTGATAAAAACAGATATTTAATTGTAATTTCATTAATGATAAAAGCAGACGTATAATTGTAATTTGTGAATACTGATACAGCAGAGAATTGTCTGGATAATTCGAAATTGAAGAAAAAATGGCAAAACCTTGGGAAACTACAATGAAAAGCAGTTTTAGGGGTGTTTTTTTAGGTCTTTTGGTCATAGGCCCACTAATTCATTTTAACTTCCCTTATGTTTGTAAATATTTTAATGGAATAAATACAGGAGTGGTGGCCATCCCATTTCAAAAATCCTGAAAATTACACCGGCGAAAAAGTTAGAAATAATTTCACGGAATTCAGGATATCATTACACTTTCACATATGCATCCATGTACATTTCTAACAATTCCATTTGCTTCATTAATTTTTAAAATCTAATCTGAAAATTTGTCTCTCTACATCATTTCACTATGTTTCTCGATATTTTTCACAGTATTCGCTAATTTTTGTTAAACTGTATTAATATTTAAAGTCTTAAATAAAAATGTTGCAATAATATAAAAATTAATTAGCCAGTCCACGATGTCATATTTAACTTGCATCAGGTCCACATACACGACGGATATTTAGAGGAATCGGGTTTCGAACTTGGAGTCCTTCGGGTCCGAAGCTCAGATCTTACCAATAGGGAACAGCGGCCTACAGAACTTTGGAAAAGAAGAATAAGAATGTAATTAACAAAAATATATATCCCTTTGATAATCGATATGTGGTATTTTGTAGACGTGCAAAAAGAGATCAAAGTTCTTAAATTTAAAAAAATTAGAATCAAAAGCTTTGAAATTATTTTCAGCAAATAAAATAAACAAATATCTTATTCTAAGAATTGTTTTGAAAATAGCAAAGCCATTAGAAAATTTTAGTTATTACAGTTGGCTCATGACGAGCATTATGCGTAAATAATTAATTTGAATATTAATTTAAAATATCAGACAAATTACTGAAATGGAAGAAAGAATCTTTGCAAAAAAAAAAAAGAAACCATTATAAAGTAAAAATTTTTCAGCAAATTATTTATAGTAGAAACTGTATGTTTTAATGCTTTGCTATTTATAAGTCTTTAAATGTCTGTACAAAGTAAAAATATAGCAGCTTTAATTCTGTATTTATTAAAGATACGAGAAAGACGGTAGAAAAAGTTTCCCATTTAATCCCCCTTTCAATTAGTTCAATGTAGACACCAAATCAAGAAAATTTACTTTTAAGAGAGACATTTTCTTTCTTTTCTGGAATGAATGAACTTTATAAAGCGTGTAAACTGCTGTTAATAATGTATCTTTTGATAAAGAATTGATGAGTTGTTGCGCTTTCCTAAAACAGTTTTCCACTTTTCAACGAAATATCTGGATAAAAGAACTTTCCGGAACCCATTAGTAATTCTAAAGAGTTAAGAAAACAAACGAATATTCTCTTGAATTTAAAACCGGGGATTTTATTTTTTTTTTAATTTAAAATGACTGCTCTTTAAACAAATCTACTTTTGAAATGGAATTAAGTATTGATTAATGACTTTTGTAAGATTATATATATGGTGAATTTTAAATATATTGTTACGAATTCTGTAATTTGAACGTATTTTGGCTTTTTTGACGAGGTTTTTGGCGTCAAATTCGGCGACTTGGCGTCATAAAATTCCTACTCTTTTCTAGAAAATTCTTGAGTCTTCCGAGAGTATATAAAAGCATCGCTGCAATCACAGTGGCGTAGCTAAAGGAAGGCGGAGGGGGAGGTCCGCCCCTGCGGCATTTCAAAAGCGGCTGCAAAATCTGACATGCAGGATAATAATTTTATAACTAAGAAGAGCAACAGCACTAACTCAATCATTGTCTACATAAAAAATAAATTAATTAATTAAATTAATAATTATTCATAATTTTAGCCTATTGTCGGTAAAATGCCAACATGTTAAGGAAAGATAGCTGATGGACGTGCGATTTCACAACCTATCAGTGGCGAATCCAGGCTTCGGTCGGGGGGGGGGGATGAGGGCATAAGAATTTTGTATCGTAGTGACGAATGTCAAACCTCATGGCTTATGTAAACCAAAACACTTTAACTTTACACACTTTCCTCACCTGACGATAAGAATATGATTATTGTAGTGTTCTTTATGATACAATACTTTCGATAATTTAATTAAAAAATACAAAGAAATAACTACCCAAAAAGCGTTTCCGACCGCGTCAACGCTACAAGTAGAATGACTAGAAAAGTAAGAAAATTCTCGAGCCTGTGTCAATCCAGAAAGCAATGCAGTCACGATTTTATTATTATTTTTTTTAAAATGAAAATTAAGAACAAACAGTTGTAGTGATTTTAAATAAAATCAAGAATTTTGGTTTAGCTCTGGGGGGGCTGCAGCCCGATAGCATCCCCCCCCTAGATTCGCCACTGCAACCTATATGCAGAGATCGAGGGCTTCAAACGACGAATTACGTCACTACTAATTTTATTCATGGATTTTAACGTAGGACTACGTTCCTCCCATTGGGGTCTCAGGAAGGCATTTGATTCACACGCCAGAACGCCACGAAAAACGTTGTATGGGAGATCCTCTATATCTCGGTAACTACATATGTTGAAAACATAACTAATGTCTTATTTTAGAGATAAAGGGTAACAACAGAAGTTACAAAAAAAATTTAAAATTATGGTATGTTACTTTTCATATCATCGACTGATCCTACACAGAATTGTAACATATCCACGCACGATTGAAGAATTCAAAACAAAAGAATTGACATTGTAATATATTTTGGTACTTTTCCGTTAGTCGGGCGCAAGCGAAAAATCGCCAAATAATGTAGAATTCCGCCAAATTTCTTATAACCATTCTCTTGGCGACTTAGCTCGCGTTTGGTTCACATTTGGCGACATTTGCACCCGGTTAACGGAAAATCGCTTCGCTCTTGGCGACTTGGCTGTTCACAATTGGCGACATTTGCACCCGGCTAACGGAAAATCGCTTCGCTCTTGGCGACTTGGCTGTTCACAATTGGCGACATTTGAGCCCGGCTAACGAAAAATCGCTTCGCTTGGCGACTAGGCTCGCGTTTGGTTCACTTGGCGACATTTGCGCCCGGCTAACGGAAAAGTACCTATATTTTATTAAGAAATCAAACAATTTTCATTGTAACCTTAATTTCAATTTATTTCGCCAATTTTTCATACATTAGTATTTCATAGAAACAAAATGGAATCGAGAGTAACTTTGAGAAACAAAAGAGAATCAAGAGTAACTTTGAGAAACAAAAGAGTTACGCGAGTAAAGTAGTCCTTCGCCTTTAACATCAGCGGCTACTTGAAAAAGACAGCCTCCTGTCATTTTTTTAAAGGTTTATGTGCCTTATGTAGCATGCAAAGGAAAGGCGGAATGTTGCCACTTCACCCCCGGACGGCAAAAGTTACAGCTACGCCACTGTGCAACCACCGATAAGTCAGTGGCTGATGTGCTTTCATTGAGCAAGTTTTACACGCGATCATCGGTGTTTCGACAGAGACGAAACTCCTGGAATTGGCAGAGAATCTAAGCCAATTTGGCGGCGTAGTATTTAGAATTTTTCCCATGCTCCGTGACTGAGCTAGTTTGATCTGAAGTAGTCTACTGAAGACTAGAGAGATTTTTTCGCTTATATCAATTTTAAATATTTGTAAATAACAACTGTAAATAGATTTCTGTTTGTGCTGTTTAAATTAAAGTCCATTCAATCCACGAACCCATCCGAACCGCAACAATATCTTTTAAGCCAAGTTGGTTTTATTAAAAGTTTTTTGCTTATAAATGTCCATTCAATTTCATTCACTTAACACCCAGGAGAGCAAACTCGGCCTTTTGTTTTAGAGCGGGGATTAACTCTCCAGGTGGTACAAATGTTCAAGAATTGAAAACAAGCAGGCTATGCGATAGCTTTCACAAACCCCAAATTGGGTCGCTACCCTCGGTTGAAAAAACCGTGGAGAGCCAACAAAAAAGTCATTGCAAGATGATATCATTCACGTAATAAGAACTTTTGTACTGTGCAAAGTTGTTGAAATTTAAAAGTTAAATAATTAACAACTAGCTGCGTGACTGGCGTTGCACGGGCTATCTCGAATACTGAAATATTCCCTGTCGGAGAGAAGCGAGGTCACGTGAGGCATCGGGATCCATATTTTTCATATGCCCGGCTCCTTTTTTTCCAACAAATATTGTCACTTACTTTTCCCAACAAACGTTACGAAGTTAAACACAGTAATGCAAAAAAACAAAGAAAAAAAATGCAAGAAAACGATTTTTTCCGATGTTAATAAATCAAAACACAGAACCGGGTAAAAAAGAAATATAGACTTCCGCTAAAAATGAAAAAATGCAAGATCACCCGATGTGATTTCTGCTCGATAGATGGCAGCACACGACTTATATAACAGTAACTTTCCGAAATAAAACACCGTAAAACGGGAAAAAACAAGAAAACGATTTTTCCCCCATGTCTATAAATCAAAACACGGAAGTTTTCTAAAAAAAGAAAAAACCTTTTATACAAATATACAAACAAGTTTTCGTTAAATAAATAAAAAATGCAACACAGGATGTGAAAACTAATAATAGGGGGAAAGAACCCGCCGTGAATGAAATACACCGTGCTGGCAATAAATGGCAGCACGGTGAACTCATTGATTTTGACGTTTCTAATTAATATCTTTTTAACTAATTATAATTTCGGAATTTCATGGTCAAAATGGATTCCTTGGATTATTTCCCATCTTTTGGTACTTTCGGCTCGTTTCTTCATTCATTTGTTCTTGAGAAGATAGCCGGACATAGATAGATAGATACATACGTTTGTTTATCTTCGGATTTTAATAGTGTAGATATCAGAAAAGCCTTGTGGATATTCCTTCTTCGGCTATAAAAATGCCCAGAAGAAATAGTTACTGTACGTCCATGAATGCTTTGAAACAAATGCATTTACAATAAATATATAGGATTCCGGTAGTCAATGGCAAATATAGGATTGTGATCTAGGGAGTCAAGAGGTCTAGCCCCGATTCATCCAAAACTACCCGGTGACTGTTAGTCTGGAGCGTATTAAGTCCGTCGAGATCAAACCTCCTCCCGCTGGTATGAAATTTCCATAGGATGGATGTTGGTTCAAATGTTGTCGTCTTCGGACCATGGTTCAAAATTACAAATCTCTAGGGCTTCGGTGGTCAAAGGCATATCTCGGATTCAGACCTGGAGGGTCACTGATTCCAGACCCGACTTCACTAACACGGAATTTCAGAGGGTGGATGTTGGTTCAGAGTATTGTCTTTGTCATCTGGCCATGGTTCAAAATTACAATTACCCTATTAGAGTAGTGTAGCTTCTAATTCGGACTCTAACTAAGGTAATTAATCAATAGGGATGCGGGGAGGAGCTCATGTGTTGTCGTCTTCAGCTGAGAATTAACTAAATTAAAGGGATTTAGAAGATGGATGGCTCAGGTGTTGTCGTTGTCATTCCCCCATGTTTCAAAACTACGAGAACCCTAATTAATCCTAATGTAGTAGTTATAAAAGGGGACTCTAATTAATAGTAAAATTAATAATATTGGGTTGAGTAATTATTCAAGAGCTGTTTTTTCGTATTTAAAAATGCAAGCAGATATAAATCTCATTGGCATATGTTTTACATTATTTGAAAGAACTGAACACTCTACAAGAGAAAGCATTTTGATTTTTTAATATTGTTGATTTTTGTATTTTCAAATCATTAAAATAGAATGTCAAATGGAAAAAAACTGGACATTTTCCACACTATTTGTTTTTTACATTTAATAGAGGTGTTAAGACAGCCCAGGTTACTAATGTGATTTGTGCTGCGTATGGAAAAGGTTTAATTTAGTTAAAGTTATACATTAACGTTCCTTTTCAAGAAACACGAGGAATATTTCGAGGACATCCTTTTTCATATTTTGTATGCTAATTGTCATCGAAGTTGTTTTTTAATTTTCTTTTCCTCTCCTCTCTGCAATTCTTCTTTAGGCTGAGAGGGTTTTATATAACCGTAAATCTTATCTGGTTGGTTCCCTCCCGGTGGATTAATAATAACTTTTTCGCCAAACGACCTGAGGAGTTTTTTAAAAATAAGTTTGAAAAACTCATGAATTATTACTCGACCCCATATTTCAATGGCCCATTTAATTTTCTTACATATATACAACTGAATTCGAGAACACTTTTTTCCGTCGATAGAGGGGTTATCGGAATTCTTTTTAGCAACCGAAAAGGATTCGCGAATGGAAAAATTTCC
>BGPR01013244.1:0-27493 GCA_013235015.1 Araneus ventricosus
GGAAATTTTTCCATTCGCGAATCCTTTTCGGTTGCTAAAAAGAATTCCGATAACCCCTCTATCGACGGAAAAAAGTGTTCTCGAATTCAGTTGTATATATGTAAGAAAATTAAATGGGCCATTGAAATATGGGGTCGAGTAATAATTCATGAGTTTTTCAAACTTATTTTTAAAAAACTCCTCAGGTCGTTTGGCGAAAAAGTTATTATTAATCCACCGGGAGGGAACCAACCAGATAAGATTTACGGTTATATAAAACCCTCTCAGCCTAAAGAAGAATTGCAGAGAGGAGAGGAAAAGAAAATTAAAAAACAACTTCGATGACAATTAGCATACAAAATATGAAAAAGGATGTCCTCGAAATATTCCTCGTGTTTCTTGAAAAGGAACGTTAATGTATAACTTTAACTAAATTAAACCTTTTCCATACGCAGCACAAATCACATTAGTAACCTGGGCTGTCTTAACACCTCTATTAAATGTAAAAAACAAATAGTGTGGAAAATGTCCAGTTTTTTTCCATTTGACATTCTATTTTAATGATTTGAAAATACAAAAATCAACAATATTAAAAAATCAAAATGCTTTCTCTTGTAGAGTGTTCAGTTCTTTCAAATAATGTAAAACATATGCCAATGAGATTTATATCTGCTTGCATTTTTAAATACGAAAAAACAGCTCTTGAATAATTACTCAACCCAATATTATTAATTTTACTATTAATTAGAGTCCCCTTTTATAACTACTACATTAGGATTAATTAGGGTTCTCGTAGTTTTGAAACATGGGGGAATGACAACGACAACACCTGAGCCATCCATCTTCTAAATCCCTTTAATTTAGTTAATTCTCAGCTGAAGACGACAACACATGAGCTCCTCCCCGCATCCCTATTGATTAATTACCTTAGTTAGAGTCCGAATTAGAAGCTACACTACTCTAATAGGGTAATTGTAATTTTGAACCATGGCCAGATGACAAAGACAATACTCTGAACCAACATCCACCCTCTGAAATTCCGTGTTAGTGAAGTCGGGTCTGGAATCAGTGACCCTCCAGGTCTGAATCCGAGATATGCCTTTGACCACCGAAGCCCTAGAGATTTGTAATTTTGAACCATGGTCCGAAGACGACAACATTTGAACCAACATCCATCCTATGGAAATTTCATACCAGCGGGAGGAGGTTTGATCTCGACGGACTTAATACGCTCCAGACTAACAGTCACCGGGTAGTTTTGGATGAATCGGGGCTAGACCTCTTGACTCCCTAGATCACAATCCTATATTTGCCATTGACTACCGGAATCCTATATATTTATTGTAAATGCATTTGTTTCAAAGCATTCATGGACGTACAGTAACTATTTCTTCTGGGCATTTTTATAGCCGAAGAAGGAATATCCACAAGGCTTTTCTGATATCTACACTATTAAAATCCGAAGATAAACAAACGTATGTATCTATCTATCTATGTCCGGCTATCTTCTCAAGAACAAATGAATGAAGAAACGAGCCGAAAGTACCAAAAGATGGGAAATAATCCAAGGAATCCATTTTGACCATGAAATTCCGAAATTATAATTAGTTAAAAAGATATTAATTAGAAACGTCAAAATCAATGAGTTCACCGTGCTGCCATTTATTGCCAGCACGGTGTATTTCATTCACGGCGGGTTCTTTCCCCCTATTATTAGTTTTCACATCCTGTGTTGCATTTTTTATTTATTTAACGAAAACTTGTTTGTATATTTGTATAAAAGGTTTTTTCTTTTTTTAGAAAACTTCCGTGTTTTGATTTATAGACATGGGGGAAAAATCGTTTTCTTGTTTTTTCCCGTTTTACGGTGTTTTATTTCGGAAAGTTACTGTTATATAAGTCGTGTGCTGCCATCTATCGAGCAGAAATCACATCGGGTGATCTTGCATTTTTTCATTTTTAGCGGAAGTCTATATTTCTTTTTTACCCGGTTCTGTGTTTTGATTTATTAACATCGGAAAAAATCGTTTTCTTGCATTTTTTTTCTTTGTTTTTTTGCATTACTGTGTTTAACTTCGTAACGTTTGTTGGGAAAAGTAAGTGACAATATTTGTTGGAAAAAAAGGAGCCGGGCATATGAAAAATATGGATCCCGATGCCTCACGTGACCTCGCTTCTCTCCGACAGGGAATATTTCAGTATTCGAGATAGCCCGTGCAACGCCAGTCACGCAGCTAGTTGTTAATTATTTAACTTTTAAATTTCAACAACTTTGCACAGTACAAAAGTTCTTATTACGTGAATGATATCATCTTGCAATGACTTTTTTGTTGGCTCTCCACGGTTTTTTCAACCGAGGGTAGCGACCCAATTTGGGGTTTGTGAAAGCTATCGCATAGCCTGCTTGTTTTCAATTCTTGAACATTTGTACCACCTGGAGAGTTAATCCCCGCTCTAAAACAAAAGGCCGAGTTTGCTCTCCTGGGTGTTAAGTGAATGAAATTGAATGGACATTTATAAGCAAAAAACTTTTAATAAAACCAACTTGGCTTAAAAGATATTGTTGCGGTTCGGATGGGTTCGTGGATTGAATGGACTTTAATTTAAACAGCACAAACAGAAATCTATTTACAGTTGTTATTTACAAATATTTAAAATTGATATAAGCGAAAAAATCTCTCTAGTCTTCAGTAGACTACTTCAGATCAAACTAGCTCAGTCACGGAGCATGGGAAAAATTCTAAATACTACGCCGCCAAATTGGCTTAGATTCTCTGCCAATTCCAGGAGTTTCGTCTCTGTCGAAACACCGATGATCGCGTGTAAAACTTGCTCAATGAAAGCACATCAGCCACTGACTTATCGGTGGTTGCACAGTGGCGTAGCTGTAACTTTTGCCGTCCGGGGGTGAAGTGGCAACATTCCGCCTTTCCTTTGCATGCTACATAAGGCACATAAACCTTTAAAAAAATGACAGGAGGCTGTCTTTTTCAAGTAGCCGCTGATGTTAAAGGCGAAGGACTACTTTACTCGCGTAACTCTTTTGTTTCTCAAAGTTACTCTTGATTCTCTTTTGTTTCTCAAAGTTACTCTCGATTCCATTTTGTTTCTATGAAATACTAATGTATGAAAAATTGGCGAAATAAATTGAAATTAAGGTTACAATGAAAATTGTTTGATTTCTTAATAAAATATAGGTACTTTTCCGTTAGCCGGGCGCAAATGTCGCCAAGTGAACCAAACGCGAGCCTAGTCGCCAAGCGAAGCGATTTTTCGTTAGCCGGGCTCAAATGTCGCCAATTGTGAACAGCCAAGTCGCCAAGAGCGAAGCGATTTTCCGTTAGCCGGGTGCAAATGTCGCCAATTGTGAACAGCCAAGTCGCCAAGAGCGAAGCGATTTTCCGTTAACCGGGTGCAAATGTCGCCAAATGTGAACCAAACGCGAGCTAAGTCGCCAAGAGAATGGTTATAAGAAATTTGGCGGAATTCTACATTATTTGGCGATTTTTCGCTTGCGCCCGACTAACGGAAAAGTACCAAAATATATTACAATGTCAATTCTTTTGTTTTGAATTCTTCAATCGTGCGTGGATATGTTACAATTCTGTGTAGGATCAGTCGATGATATGAAAAGTAACATACCATAATTTTAAATTTTTTTTGTAACTTCTGTTGTTACCCTTTATCTCTAAAATAAGACATTAGTTATGTTTTCAACATATGTAGTTACCGAGATATAGAGGATCTCCCATACAACGTTTTTCGTGGCGTTCTGGCGTGTGAATCAAATGCCTTCCTGAGACCCCAATGGGAGGAACGTAGTCCTACGTTAAAATCCATGAATAAAATTAGTAGTGACGTAATTCGTCGTTTGAAGCCCTCGATCTCTGCATATAGGTTGCAGTGGCGAATCTAGGGGGGGGATGCTATCGGGCTGCAGCCCCCCCAGAGCTAAACCAAAATTCTTGATTTTATTTAAAATCACTACAACTGTTTGTTCTTAATTTTCATTTTAAAAAAAATAATAATAAAATCGTGACTGCATTGCTTTCTGGATTGACACAGGCTCGAGAATTTTCTTACTTTTCTAGTCATTCTACTTGTAGCGTTGACGCGGTCGGAAACGCTTTTTGGGTAGTTATTTCTTTGTATTTTTTAATTAAATTATCGAAAGTATTGTATCATAAAGAACACTACAATAATCATATTCTTATCGTCAGGTGAGGAAAGTGTGTAAAGTTAAAGTGTTTTGGTTTACATAAGCCATGAGGTTTGACATTCGTCACTACGATACAAAATTCTTATGCCCTCATCCCCCCCCCCCGACCGAAGCCTGGATTCGCCACTGATAGGTTGTGAAATCGCACGTCCATCAGCTATCTTTCCTTAACATGTTGGCATTTTACCGACAATAGGCTAAAATTATGAATAATTATTAATTTAATTAATTAATTTATTTTTTATGTAGACAATGATTGAGTTAGTGCTGTTGCTCTTCTTAGTTATAAAATTATTATCCTGCATGTCAGATTTTGCAGCCGCTTTTGAAATGCCGCAGGGGCGGACCTCCCCCTCCGCCTTCCTTTAGCTACGCCACTGTGATTGCAGCGATGCTTTTATATACTCTCGGAAGACTCAAGAATTTTCTAGAAAAGAGTAGGAATTTTATGACGCCAAGTCGCCGAATTTGACGCCAAAAACCTCGTCAAAAAAGCCAAAATACGTTCAAATTACAGAATTCGTAACAATATATTTAAAATTCACCATATATATAATCTTACAAAAGTCATTAATCAATACTTAATTCCATTTCAAAAGTAGATTTGTTTAAAGAGCAGTCATTTTAAATTAAAAAAAAAATAAAATCCCCGGTTTTAAATTCAAGAGAATATTCGTTTGTTTTCTTAACTCTTTAGAATTACTAATGGGTTCCGGAAAGTTCTTTTATCCAGATATTTCGTTGAAAAGTGGAAAACTGTTTTAGGAAAGCGCAACAACTCATCAATTCTTTATCAAAAGATACATTATTAACAGCAGTTTACACGCTTTATAAAGTTCATTCATTCCAGAAAAGAAAGAAAATGTCTCTCTTAAAAGTAAATTTTCTTGATTTGGTGTCTACATTGAACTAATTGAAAGGGGGATTAAATGGGAAACTTTTTCTACCGTCTTTCTCGTATCTTTAATAAATACAGAATTAAAGCTGCTATATTTTTACTTTGTACAGACATTTAAAGACTTATAAATAGCAAAGCATTAAAACATACAGTTTCTACTATAAATAATTTGCTGAAAAATTTTTACTTTATAATGGTTTCTTTTTTTTTTTTGCAAAGATTCTTTCTTCCATTTCAGTAATTTGTCTGATATTTTAAATTAATATTCAAATTAATTATTTACGCATAATGCTCGTCATGAGCCAACTGTAATAACTAAAATTTTCTAATGGCTTTGCTATTTTCAAAACAATTCTTAGAATAAGATATTTGTTTATTTTATTTGCTGAAAATAATTTCAAAGCTTTTGATTCTAATTTTTTTAAATTTAAGAACTTTGATCTCTTTTTGCACGTCTACAAAATACCACATATCGATTATCAAAGGGATATATATTTTTGTTAATTACATTCTTATTCTTCTTTTCCAAAGTTCTGTAGGCCGCTGTTCCCTATTGGTAAGATCTGAGCTTCGGACCCGAAGGACTCCAAGTTCGAAACCCGATTCCTCTAAATATCCGTCGTGTATGTGGACCTGATGCAAGTTAAATATGACATCGTGGACTGGCTAATTAATTTTTATATTATTGCAACATTTTTATTTAAGACTTTAAATATTAATACAGTTTAACAAAAATTAGCGAATACTGTGAAAAATATCGAGAAACATAGTGAAATGATGTAGAGAGACAAATTTTCAGATTAGATTTTAAAAATTAATGAAGCAAATGGAATTGTTAGAAATGTACATGGATGCATATGTGAAAGTGTAATGATATCCTGAATTCCGTGAAATTATTTCTAACTTTTTCGCCGGTGTAATTTTCAGGATTTTTGAAATGGGATGGCCACCACTCCTGTATTTATTCCATTAAAATATTTACAAACATAAGGGAAGTTAAAATGAATTAGTGGGCCTATGACCAAAAGACCTAAAAAAACACCCCTAAAACTGCTTTTCATTGTAGTTTCCCAAGGTTTTGCCATTTTTTCTTCAATTTCGAATTATCCAGACAATTCTCTGCTGTATCAGTATTCACAAATTACAATTATACGTCTGCTTTTATCATTAATGAAATTACAATTAAATATCTGTTTTTATCAGTATTAAACACAATTAAATGCCATATGTTGTTATCGGCATTTTTTAGCCATAATGAGTGGAATTAGTTTAGCTAGTAACATTGAAAAAACGGAGCATTATATGAAACGAAAGCATTATAACGGACACCATCTTGAAACTGAATCAAAGAATAAAAATCCTTACACATAAGTCATTATTAATGACTTTAAGGAACATTCATTTCTGATTCGAAGTATTCGTGACTGCATAACAAATTTACAAACAGACGACATGCGAGACCGTCGAGTTAAAACATAACCTCACTTCGCTCTGTCAAAAAAGCCGTATTTAAAAAAGTCAGAAGGCGATATAATCACGGAGACGGTCATGCACAGGAACTTTTAAATATTCTCCACTCCCCAGTCCCATGAAGAGCTAAATCAACAACCCTTCGGTTTTTAAAACATATCGCCTCCCGTTATCGTTCCGGCAAATGGCCTGAAAACGATATTAAGCAGACAGATTTCAGAAGTCATCAGTTTCTTTTCACCCTTTATAACAGCCAGCAGTGACAAAACTTGGCAAAATGCCATCCGCAGTGATTGTAAAAGTACTCCGGCGAAGATTTTTCCAGCAGAGGGTTTCAGTCCATTTGCGAAAATGAAGTCTTTATTGTCAGAGTCCTTCTGACTTGCTCGAGCGGCGTTCGAGTTGAAGAGATGGAGCATTTCGGAATGAAATCGTGGCAAATAATACTTCGGCAAATAACTTGCAGGTGTAGTTTTATGCAAAAAATAATAGCCTCGTGTTTGGTGAGAAAGATTTTAAGTGAAAACGCTTGTCGTGACGAAATTTGGAATTGCTAACGAGTTTGTCTGAGTTTGGGTTTCTTTGATGTGGCTTTTATGTTGATTCTTGTTTATTGGCTGTTCTGTTGATTATATATTTTCTGATGGTTTTTTTTTTAAATAATGGTTAGGTTCCGTATTCACCATCACATTTCAGAATTAAAAAAAAGAGTGCAGTAGGGAAGAAAGGACAGAAGAATTTACTTCCTAACGGTTTTGACCGAGCTCCACACGCGCATCAAATTGTGTCATTTTCAAACTTATAAGTTAATATTAAGTTATTCATAGACGTCATAGCTCGATACGAAAATGACTGGTAATCCATTAACGTCTCGAGTGCTTTTATGGACATGTACAATGCCCTCCCGATTATCCGGGTTAATCACCAGGAGTGATCGCACGGACATTAGAAAAACACGGATAATCCGAAAACTCCTTTTTATTAAAGAAAAAATCAACATCAGTACAAAAATATAAAAATTACTTACATTTGCATGCTGCATAACATCAAACTAGGAATTTTCCTTTTAACATTTGTTGTTTAACAAAAATCTGTAATGCGTCTTTGCTTCTGCTCTTTGTTCATCTCGTGTCGTACATCGACACATATTTTACGAACCGCAATCAAATCCTTTTTGTCCCATATAATCTAACAAAGTTTCCGCAGATTGTAGAGCAGCAGAATGAGAAATTGTATTTCCCTCATTTAGTAATCTTCTGCATCAGTACTTGCTGATTCTCCATTATCAAGTTTTTGAAGGATTTCTAAATTTTTGTTTAGCATTTAAAACGTTTCGTTTTAGTTTCACACCACTGATTTTTATCAGTAAAAAAATCACGCTACTAACTGACGATAAACAAGACGCAAAAACTAAAGGTACACGTGCGAAAGTAAAAGAAGATGAAAAAGTTAAACAATGACGTGTCAGGGAGAAGCGTGTTCGTAAGAGAATGGGCTAGCAGGAAGTGGATGATTCATTTTCGGAAAATTAGGGTTTGAACCGGTAGAGATTACACGTGGAGGAAGAAAAAATTCTATTCGTTAGCCTCCGCCGTCACGGCTCACTAGTTTCACGGAATTAATCTCTCGATCGAACATCAGTATCGATTTTACATGCATGATAAGCGTGAAAATGTTTCTCTTTAAATTTTTTTGTGAGTCCGGAATGAGCACGGACAATCCGCAAACCGGATAATCCGCGCACGGATAATGGAGAGTATTCTGTAATCAAATTAATCTACTCCGGTGGCTTTTGTGCATCCGTGGAGTCGGTGAGGGTTAAATAAACAATGAGTTAAAGATTTCTAATACTCTTACAATGAGGGATTTTAAAAGTTAGTGAATTTTTTTTATTTGAAAATTTTATTTTTGCTCATTTTTATTTTGTCTATTACAAACAAGCAAATGAAAACTTTCATCTTATATTTAATAGAATCAAAGGACTATTCTTTAAATTACACATTAGGAAATGTTGTGTTGGCGGATTTCTGGCTAGAGAAATTGGAATACATCGGGTTTAGAAATTTGCTTTTCAAAATTCCCCATGTTAACCATTTTAGTTTATTTAAAAGTATAGGATTTGTAATCATATTTAACTTAAAGTATACCTTCGGGTATATGTAGGGTTGCCAAACGTCCCGTATATACAGGACTGTCATCGTATTTCATTACCCAGTCCCGTATTACTATTTGTCCCCTTTTCTCCCTAAACTCTGCGTGAGACACCCAAAACTACGAAGCAACTAGGAAATTGAGTATGGAAGAGAAATGGCTGAAGTGTTTTGTAGATACAAAGTATATTTATCAGAAGTCATGCCTAATAAAGCTATGCGAATACGTATTTGACCTTCCAGCCCACAATGCAAGTAGAGAGAATATTTTCCCTAATGTCAACTCGATAGTCGGACGAAAGAAACAAGTTGCCAGTGCAGATAATTGAAGCAATTTTGATTTGTCATGATGATTTTAAAATGGCTTGTGCCCATTTTTATAATTATGTGAAGTCAAGGGGGGGCGGGGGAATAGCCTTTCAGTTCATAACTTCTAAGCAATTGCAGCTATCAAACTTTCAAGCAAAAGTTGTTTGTTATAATAAGGCAATAATTCGCCTAATTTGAATTTTCTTTCTATCTTCAATCGTATAGGAATGATAAGGAAATGAAAATTTCAGCACCCCCTACCATTTCCACCCCCTTTAAGCTGCATAGCCCATCTACGGACCCGGCCGAGATTTTCACCGTCCTTATAACATTTCCTTCACCGGTCAAAATCTAAGCAAAATTGCTCTAGTTAACGTGTTCACAAGATAACATGGACAAATGGCTATATAAACTTTTGAATGAGGGGTGGTTTGGGGTTCTAGGGCCATGATCGGTAAAGATCTACAGAAATTTTCATGTAGTCATGAGAAACATTGTAATAGGTAGATTCCTTATAGGAAGTCTATATAGGTAGACTTTCTATAAGGAATCCAGCTAATATTTGAAATTTTATGTTAATATATTTTTGGCATCTGTCGAACACGATTAATTCGAAAATTTTACTTTCCATAGATGAGAAAATTTATTGTTAAATAATCGAGTTGAATAGGGAATTCGCTCGTGAAGAAACGATTTCGTACATGTATACGTCGAGTCATTCCAGGTACTCTTATTCACAGTCTCATGATATTGACTCAGTCATGATTAAAAAGATGAGCACGTCCTTCGCTGACGTCAGAGTGTACATTTCGCACCTGCCCGGAACTATAATAAACCGCAGTTAAGAACTTCGTTTTAAAGTATGTGCAGTTGCACGAAACTTGTCTTTTAACCAATTAACCGTGGAATTTATTTTTAAAACTCCTTCACTGAGTACGTAATTAAAAGCAAGAGATGACTAGTAAACTTTTCGAACCCAATACTTAATGGTTCTATAATAAATTTTACAAAAAAAAGCAAAGTAAAACGATAAGGATTACGTTTTCATTGGATAAAAAATTAACATTATATTGTTGAAAAAGGTATTGTTATTGAAACCCAGCAGGAGGGATATCACCTAGCCTTTCTCGTATACACACTAACAAAGATGTCATACCCCCCGCCCGCATAAACATTATGGACCTTCGGCAAAGATTGGACCGCCACGACCACTCACAAAGGAAGGCCACAACATTGGAAATTCAGTCCGGGTTGAGACTTGGTATATTAATAGCAGGGGAAAGTGGGGTAAAACCGGGTGGCTAAGACTCGAAAGCCTGTTGTAGCTAAACTATTCGAAATATGTATTACATCTCACTGAAATTTGAGTTTTTAATATCGAATGGTAATTTTTTATCTTGCACGACATGTTTACACGTCACTTTTTAATCGCATAGCAGTTTTTACCGCATTGAAATTTTAATTCTTCTTGATTGTTTTGCTTTCGAATTTCCATCTTCACAGACATAATTTCAAAAAGGGTTTTTTTCGAAATCGGGGTGATCTGAGATGCGATTCTCAGATGTCTCAATTTTTCTCTCAGTTTTTTTGATGTTTAAAATACTCTTTTTTCGTATAGGAGAATTTAAATACATTAAAGCATTATCCGGTACCCTTTAGTTCCGTGAATGAATTGAACATAGGCGTTACTCGCGGTAAAATAACAGACGCCTCGCCCCCTCTTTCGTAAAGGCAGTGAAGTTGAAGGGTGCCTGCATATAGCTTATTACATTTCAAAAATCATCCACCGAGGACAATAACTCCATTCAAGAGCATAAAATATCTGCTTTTGAGGCTAAAACAATTTGTTATCAATTTATTATGGTAAGAACAACTCGTAATCCGATTGGCTCGGCTGATAAATATTTATCTGCGAATTTCATCTTGTTCAGAGCGGGTTAATCCCTGCGAAGGATGTTCTCCAGATGACAAAAACGTCGCCAACGCGAAAATGATAGGGTTTGAGTAACGGCAACGTGCCGCAGCGGAAAATGAGTATCAATTTGCAGGAATTTCGAAAGGTAATGAACCTCGACTGAATGATAATAATGAGTAGTTTATTTCCAGTCGCGGAACAAGATTTATCTGTTTTCCTGCACCAATGTTAAAATCTCGCCTTTCGGTTACCACAGTTCTTGAAATTACAGTTGTTCCACCTACTAACTTGAAGCACTGGGTGTCCACAAAATATTGTCCAGGTTTCCTTACCTCATAACTTTTGATTAAAGAAGGTGGCGATAAATATAATCCTTTAGTACAAAAGTTGTTGAAGCATTTAGTGGCACGTAACATATCAGTTTTAACTCAATTTCCAGTCAAGTGTCGATGGGTTACTTGCCACAAAAGGCAGCAACAGCTTTTGTGCTAAAGATTTTTTTTAAAGCTGCCACCTCTTGGAAGTTCCGCTGTCCTTATTTCGCCCGAGATACTTAAACTTAACTGCTTTTGAATAAAGATGACATGCGTTTTACTAACCTAATCCTAGACCAGTTATGGCGAACCTTTTTCAGAAGTGGGTCAAATTTTGCTCATTATTTTTTTAATTCTGTCCCATGGATCATTAAGTCGGTGGCGGCACTTGGAAAGATGGGGGGGGGGGGAGACTGTGGTAGAAAGGTTTGCAATAATTTGGAAACACCGAAAATTTGTTAAGGGTCAACTGTCAAGGGTTTATTTGTCCCTTTTAAAATCGTCTGAAAATTTACGTTTCTATTTGTTGTTTAAAATTTAATAATAATACTAGCTGTGTGGCCCGGCGTTGCACGGGCTATCACGAATAATAGGATATTCCCGGGCGGAGAGAAGTGAGGTCACGTGAGACCTTGGGATCCATATATTTTCATATGCCCCGCCTCCGTTTTTCTCTACAATCAACAAATATTGTCACTTACTTTCCCTAACAAACGTTACGGAGTTAAGCACTTTAATACAAAGGAAAGAAAGCATGAAAACGATTTTTTCCCATTGTTAATAAATCCAAACACAGAAGCTCGCTCAAAAAGAAATACCAACTTCCTTTAATTAAAAAAAGAAATTCAACACCGGATGCGAAAAGTAATAATAGGGGGAAAAAAGAATCCGCCGTGAATGAGTTCACCATGCTAAAAATAGATGGCAGCACGTCAATTCTTTCATTTTGACGTTTTTAATTAATATCTTTTTAACTAATTACAATTTCGGAATTTAAATAGTCGAAATGGATTCCTTGGATTATTTTCCATCTTTTGGTACTTACGGCTAGTTTCAGGATTCAGTGGTTCGTGAAAAGATGGAAGGACATAGATACATATGTTTGTTTACCTTCGAATTTTAATAGGATCGATAAGTTGAATTATTAAACGCCTCGACGCATGCGCCAATACTGCCAATTAATTCAACACTGCAAACTGGTACATCCCCGTTTTACGATGCAGCGAATATGCGTACTAAGTTTATGACCGACTGTCATGAGTCATACACAGGTGCAGCGATTCGATAGAAAATCAGTTAGCCAACGTCCACTTGGAAATAATTTCTTTATAAATTCTCCATTAGATATTTATACTTTAATTTTTTAAATATTTTAGATGGTCTGTTCTCTCTCTTATGATATAAAAAATAAGTTTTTAAAAATCAACTTTTGGGTCATTTGAAAAGCCTTCGTGGGTCCGACCCGCGGGCCATAGACGCATCGAGACTGAACCAGCCAAGTTTCGGTGGGTTACATGCCTTGAAAAGCTGCCATCTGGAAATTACTCAACTTTATTTGAGTTATTAAAAATGCTTTTTGAGATGAACTTTATGAATATGTAATAATATTTATAATCATTTTCTTTAATTAAAAGCTGACCCTTTATGTCCAGTGGCGGATTTTGACAATATGAGGCCACAGGCGCAAAATTGATTTGAGGCCCCTCTACCCAATGTCATAAATTCAACATCGGCTTAGCACTGCAGTATAACGTCAAATAGATTTTGAGGCCCCTCTAAGGTCTCGAGATACGAGGCGAGCGCCTCTAACACCTGTGCGAAAAACCGCCACTGTTTATGTCACCCAAATATCTTATATCTGCAACAAACCCAAAAGGCGCTGTCTTTTCCACATTCCCGTGCCCATTCAACCGGTTCAGTAACTGTAATGGTGTCAGGCACGGGGGCACAGGGCGGCGTTCTGTCTTTTCCACAGTAAACTCTTCAAGTCGATTTCAATGGTTGTTGCATTACTGCCACATTGTAGTTAACACAATAGGCTCATATATTCCCCAACAGATGGTGATACTGAGGTGGTTTTTAAAAGCAAAGTTTCAGTTGACACTTAAACATTTTCTCGAGGTTGCTCCTGAAACTTCTGTAGAACTTAGTGAAGTTAAAAACAGTGCGCACATCCATTTATGGGAAATGTGGTGTAGGTCTTTGTTAAAACAAAACTATCAACTGTTTCGAACACTGAAATTTTGAATTTTTGATGCCATTTTGCATTATGTTATAAAAATGGAAAAAACCTTTTTTGTCAATACATTTTTATTTTCAAGTGATAAATTTTTTTAATTATTTTTCCATACCTACAACTATGTATTCTAACGTATGAGTCATTTTTTCCAAATCGGAGTTGTTGAGACATAAAGGGTTAAGAATAGGGATGTAACGAATAGTGATTTGGCCGAATACCGAATATTTGGTCAAATTTCAGGCCGAATACCAAATTTTTAGAAACATTTTACTTCAGACTGCGAATGAAATATTTCTCAAATTTTAAATGAAGTTTTTATTATTTGTATATTTAAAAAAATGTTAATACCTTTATGCATATTTGTAATATTTTAAATATCTTAATTCCAATAATAAGAAATAATAAACTCTTTTCATTTTGAGATTGCTTCAAAGAAATAAGAGTCATCATTGCAGAACATCAGAATGACAAATACAGAAGAAAATTGAATGGATAAATTAAAATTACTAGAAGTAAATTCCTATTTTGATAAAGAAATTCTAATAGGTAGGATGGAGTGTCCACTTAATTGGTGGGAAAAAATGCGGAAATATTTCCAAGGTTTGCAAATTTAGCAAGAAAATATCTTTCAGCGCTTGCAAGCATTATATAGTTCTTTTCTGAAGCTGGTAATATATATGAAAGCAAATGGAACAGACTTCTATAAATGGTATGCAGCATTATTAAATATATTTATGTACTATGCAACTTCAAATTAGATAAATGTTATTTTTTTATAATAAATATACTAAAATCTAATTTGGCAATATTCTTTATTAAATATATTTAAAACAACATTTATTAAAAGCATTTTATCCTGAATTTATTCTGGCGAATATCTGTTGAGCGTTCGGCCAGACCAAGTATTGGGTAAAGGACCAAATAGGCCTTATCCTTAATATTCGCTGCATCCCTAGTTGGTATTATATGTGTATGAAGCCACAAACAAAACAGACTTTCTCCTGAAAATGCTGAAAAGTTATTGTTCTTGCATAATAATTTCAAGCTTTACAATGATAAATTATATGTAACTTTATGTCGTTGTTGTTTCATGTCCCCCTGGTCCAAATACTAGACCAGGTCCATGATACCATGTCGCTCTAACAGTACCACAAGTCCATTTCCCCCCACTCCACAGCAGCCTCGCAGAAGCGCCAATACAGTCAATGACATGAGCAGGAGAATCAGGACAGGAAGAAGGGCAAGAGGAATAAGTCTTTTCTTTGTCCACGAATTTCAAGCTTTTGATATGGCCACTACGAAGTCTGGCCAATGCAGTCTGTGCGGATCTTGTGCCTTCGGACTGTAGAGACAGACCAGAACGATTTCCAGCATACTATTCGTGTGCGGAAGGGACTTTCCAAGTAGAATTTGCTTTAGCCCTGTGGATAGAAAATATTTCGGACGCGAAGAGTTCACCAGAGGCGGCAGAAGGAAGAGCACTTCCCTCTTTCGCAAGCAAGTCCGCCACCTCACTGCCGAAGACTCCAGCATGGGAGGGAATCCATTGAATGCAAACTCTGCTTTTCTGTGAAAATGAAACAATTCTGGAAATAATTTCTTGACGGTTTTTTCTGATATTTTCGGCCAATTTTTTAAGTATTGGTTTGAACTTTTGCTGTCCGTCAAAATATAGGTGTCGGCTAGTTTCAAAACGAAGGGCAAAATCCAAGGCTTCTCTGATTGCAAGAAGTTCCGATCGGAAAACCGAACAGTTATCTGGGTTGCGAAATCTGCAACGAAAAACCAAGGGGTCTATTCTGCTACCCCCAATTGGGCTGGGTTCCGTTGTTAACGTGCGGAACCCAACCCAACTCCCAACCTAACCGGGGGTACCACACTAGATCCCCCCCAAACCATCCTCGGCTCTAGCATAGACGCCACTGCCCGTCCTACCCGAGTCCGATTTACTCCCATCAGTATAAAGTGTCAGGGTCTGAGAAGGATGTAACTTTATAGGTGTATTTAATGGAACTTTAGTAAATACACCTATGCAACTTAAAATTTGGTAAATGTTAGGATATTTTTTGATAACAAAATATCCTAACACATGCATAAAATATCCTAACTAAACTGAAATATAATTCTGCAATATTCTTGGTTAAATGTGTATTTAAAAGCGCATTTTTTTTAAAAAAAAAACTATTATTCTGAGTATATTCGGCCGAATATCTGCAAAAGAGCCGAATACCGCATAGTTGCCGAATATTCGTTACATCCCTAGTAATGAGGTAAGAAAACCCTGAAAATGATTTGTACACACGCTGTATTCTACAGAACAATCAGTCCATCATAACTTGAGTCGAAGACACGCCATGCACGTGGTGATCACATTCAACTCTCCAAAGACGCATCGTCATTTGATAAAAGATCTATTCTAGCTAATAATAAAGGTGAATTTATTTTGAATTTATGTAAGAAAACTAGCTTCCCTGATTTTCATTGTCTTTCAAAACAATAAAGTCATTAAAAATACATCTTGCTTCTGTAATGTCTTACGTCCAAAAAATATAGTTCAACTCGAAATGAGATGAATGGTTAATTAAAAAGCCATTAATATGTAATTACATTACCGTTACAACGTATTATATTCCTTGATGTTGGCATCTTTTGTTCTCTTTTATTGTCACTGCACATCTCTTGCATGAAGAGCATCTGTATTTGCGGTCAGTATTACATGAAAGATATCTTGTTATCTGAACTTGGCATTCACTGGTATTGTCTGTTGTTTGAGTTAATATGCCATACGGCAATTTAACTTTAAAGGACAATAAATCTATTCCCCGAACGTATACGCAGATCTCAACGTCGAGCCTATGGAAAAGTTTATTAAAAAAAAGGCTCTTAAATTCTTCGAAATTTTTTCCAAGAATTTAATACTAGATTTAGTTATGCGGTTCCTTGCTTTTTCTTGACAAACTTCTACTTCTATATGGGTGAGTAGGTCGAGAGATGGTGTTTCTTCCTTGGATTTAGGCATAAATATTATGTGGATAGTAAAAGGAATTGATTTTTCTTATGCTTTTCTTAAACACTCTTTATTTTAATTTTCCATTATATGCGAAATCTGCAACGGTCATAAATCCTTTACTAAAAGTTTTTCTTCTTTTTTTACGCTTATTGTTTTTCAGCAGATATATATGAATGTCCTACAGAATTCTGCTTCTAGGTTTTGTCGCATTTGTAGAAGAAAGGCATCGAACACTATATTTTTTTGTAACTTTTAAGATTCAAATTGCCATTTATTATTTTATTTAACAGCTGAAACAGATTAATTTAACTACTTTGCAACATTTCTTTCAGTTAGTGTATTTCCGTTTAAAATTAAAGATCTTGTCTAATTCGCTTCTTTTTGCGATATGTATAAGGAATATTTTTTTCAGTAGATTGCGCTTTTTTGCATGTTTTCCCTTTGTTATTAATAGTCTTACTTATTCTTCCATTAGATGTACTGATTTCATGGTTTTTACAGCGTTCTTGAATAACAGAACAAGAATATTTTTCTTCCGAATGAAAACGCAGCCTTGTGTCATTGTTTATTTAAAAAAGCCTTTAGTAATTAAAAAAACCTTTATAATACCAGTCGATAATTTAAAGTCTGAGCAAATAATAACTGTAAAAATAAATCTGTTTTCAACCAAATGATTACTTATCCCATTCGATTAAAAATGTTCGGAAAATGTAAGAACAGCCTTTCTATTACTGCTAATCTCATCAATGTTTGTAGTTGTGCATTGTAGTTTGAGAAGAACTGTCAAAAGCACTGATGCTCAAACAAACATCCGTGATCATTGACAGCTCAAGTGTACGGAAGATATTGGATCACTGCTGAATGACGTAAAATATGTTTCTACACGTCTTAGACCTATAAGAAAAGCTCCGTGAAATCGGACAATTTTTGTTTTAAATATAGAGTTTATCGCGAGAAATGTCAATTGAATCAGCAGTTTCAAGAGGGGAACGAATCCAAAAACTGTTTTTTTTCTGACTTCTAATAAAAAACAACTTCCTATTTTTCTTATTTATTTTTTTTAACCCTTTTCGGCGCAAGGCATTAGATTTTTAAAAAAATATGATGGAAAAAACATCATGAATGGGTTTAGTTTATTGTCTAGACATAGAATATACAAAAAAATTTCTTTAAAAAAAATTTATTTCATTCCGAGGGGGGTCGTCCCCCTTTCGGGTCACCCCCTCATATGAGAACCCCCTTAGATACAGCCACCTTGATACACTCAAAAAATATTGTTGAATCTTACAGAAAATCATAAATTAAAGCTTCAAGAATATTGGAGGAAAACTTTCCAGTTAATTTGCTAAAATTGTAAACGTCCAGAACTGGAAACAAAATACTTATCTCTGAGTTAAGGAATTTTCCCAAACTTTATCTCTAATAATTCCTATTCCGAAACAAAATTTCATAAGGCTGCTATATACATTCTAAAAGGAGTACTATTAGCCCTATCCTAAACCTATTATTTTTCCATTTATAGTTGAATTTAATAATTGAGAAGCGAGTGAAATTAGGTGTTCCATCAGCTGGCACGCTGCGCCAAAAAGTGTTAACCAAAATTTTATACGAGATTCTTTACATATTTCTTATTGTGTTTTATTTGTGATTTCCGCACCTTTATTACAGTAACAATGTAACTGTGATCTAAACACATCTTGTGCAAGTTGTGTGCGTTTCGATTTCTTGACATTTGCCTCCTCCTTCAAATTGCTGATTCTATTATCGATGACTAAAAATCTCCTCAAATATAATAGTTGGTTTTAAAAACAACATCAAATTCAGAACTATTTTAATTCTGGGTAAATGATACAAAGTATACCTTTCCTGGTAACTGGAATTGTACCTGCCCTATGATGCAGGGTGTCCATAAATCATTGTCGGGGTTTCCTTACCTCACAACTTTTTATTAAAGAAAATGACATTAAATATTACTGCATATTCATAAAGTACAAATCAAAAAGGGTTTTTTTTTATAACACAAACGAATTTAAGTATTTTCCACATGACAGCCTTCCGCGACATGTAACCTATCGACACTTGGCTGGAAGTTGATTCGCGTCTAGGTTAAGTTAGACGAATTGAAGTCTCGATGTGTCTAGGTTAAGGTTAGTAAAATGCACGCAATCTTTATTCAAGAGCAGTTAAGTATTGAAGTATTTCGGGCGAAATAAGAACAGCAAAACTTCTAAGAGGTGGCAGTTATGAAAAAGCCTTTGGCACAAAAGCTGTGGCAATTAACACATCTAGACCGAAATGAATTTGCAGACAAATGTCGACGGGTTACATGCCGCGAAAGGCTGTCATGTGGAAATTACTTAACTTCCGTTTGTGTTATTATGAAAACGTTTTGATTTGTACTTTACGAATTTGCAGTGATATTTATCATCATTTTCTTTAATAAAAAGTTATGAGATAAGGAAACCCCGCCAATGATTTATGGACACCCTGGTATTTATTAGTAATAATAATCTAGTGTTTGGGGGAGAAAAGTGTAGCGGGGTTGGCTTTGAAAACAATTGTTTCAAGGTCACAGGTGTCATTATGCAGGCAAAATGAATCAGACAGGTGCAGAAGTAAAACACACAATCGGACCGCAGACTGCAGACTTAATGGATTGAAATGGCCCGCAGATCAACTGTGCGTAAAATTATGAACGAGAAAAATAAAGACAGGATATGGAGTCGGTCATGGTTGCAAGTCAAATATAATGGTATCAGCTGCTCAGATCAGGGGTTTAGGAATGCTTTTAATGTAATGATGAAGGTTGTAAGAAAAAGAATTACCACTTTTAAGGTGTTGTTGAACAAGGGTATTTAAATTGGGTGCTCAAAAAATGTTCCTGTAGTTTCGGGATTATTTTGAAGCCAAGGTAATTTTTTTTCTTTCGTCGCTATCTTCAGAGGAAAAGTAGCTAGTGTTGGAGTAGATTGGTTGATTTTCATCTTTGAAAACGCGTTCATCCGTTTTTTCACTTTCTTCTAGACGCGAGAGTATTGGGATTGTCAAAAGATTCAATCTCGAGATTTTGAAGAGTCTCCACATTTAAACCTCCTCGAGACCGAAAAAAGATTTTTAGAATCATGTCTATCTATCAACACAATAACAACAACAAAAAAAACTAGACGACTGAGTTTTCGAATGCGATCTTCAAACCAAAATTGTAGATTTCTGCCAAATTGATGACGAAATCCGTTGAAGGGAACGTCCGATCACACGGTCTGCCTGTCTGTCCATGCGCATCTGAATGCGACGAGTTTACTATATAGACGAATGGCTGTATGGCTCATGGTTTTATTAATACAATTGCTAATCCGTATCAAATTTTGGACCAAATCTATCTAAGGGTTCACTGTCTATCTATTGTCTATTCTTGTGTACTTACTCGCGATCGAAATACAGGATGTCCAAGAATTGTTAGATACATTTCAAAAATTAATTTAAAAAAACCCTAATAATATTGCAGCTTCAGTTTTTCTTTTAAACGAGAACGTATTAAAAAAATTTTTCAGATTGGTGGGGTACCATTACGACGTTCTAAATTTGCTACAGCGAGAAATTTCCATTCACAATGGCTGCGGAGCAGTAGAAGCCAATGCGCGTTTTCTGGTTTCTTTTTTTAGTTTTTCTTGAATATCTCGAAAACTCTTCAGTTTTAACACTACATGTGAATGAACAAATTAAAGAGCGTAAAATTCCTTACAAAAACCTTCCTTTTTCTTCCAGTTTTAATATTTTCGCAGATAATGGTTCTAAAGCAATTTTTGGTTTTTAGTAATTTACGACCCCTTATATACCACCGAAATGGCGTGTTACCTATCTAAAAATATTTTTTAAAAAATTCGCTATCATTTTTAAGAATTCGTAGTTGAAACATTATTAGTTTATTTTTATTAATTTTTGAAATGTGTCCAACAATTCTAGGACGTACAACAAGCTAGATAGGTGAATATTATACAATCTTCACACCAGACTGTGTAGTCTAATACATATATGTGTGTGTTATGGGTTTGAAATAACACCAATCATCCCTCTTGAAGTATTATATCCAGTTATTGCACTATGAAGACATATAAAGATGATGGTATATTTACAGGTGATAGTTTAACCATAAAATCAGAAATAGTATCCACATGTCGGAGAGTCTGTGTAAGGGTACTTGTACTGCTGCGTACATGCTGTGTTTGACCACCTACGTGTGGTCAGATGCTGGACATTTGTTATGGGTTTGAAATAACACCAATCATTCCTCTTGAAGTAACATATCAATTTATTGCACTATGATGATGTCATCATAATATAACATAACACCACTCCATGCCCTGCAACTATAACCATGTGGTTATTTAAGCAGTGACGTGGTCATGAAGTGGAAGAGAAATCACAACACCCGAAGGGGTGACCTCTCTTAAAACTTGACATTTCTCTATACCGCTGCCTAATTAAAAACGCATCAAGTCTACAAACATTTACAGGAGCAAAGGGAGGAATGCTATTGTGCTATACATTAAAAAAATATTTTGGAAACATGGGAAAATAAAACCTTGAAAAACACAATATTACACAGTTATACATGAAATAGCTAGAAAAGAATAAAAACAAAAATGCAATGGAAAGACTATACGAAGAAAAAAATACATTAAAAAAAACAGAAAATGAAAGGAAAAAGATGAAAAACAAATTAATACAGTAATAAAAATAACATAAAAATGTACACAAGAACAGAGAGATGGGCCGCACAGTATTTTAAAAAGTTTGATTTTGAAGAGGAGTTGGCTGATGGAACTCTATTTGAAGGAGAAACACGGAGGATCTTGGAAGAAAGTTCTGAACGAACGACAAAGCTGTTCTGAATTCATAAGGGGATGATGGGCTGAAGAGGAGGCGAAGTTGAATGTTGAACTGGTGAAACGGGACTTTCCATCTCCAAAGGAAAGGGTGGAGTGACGAAGACGCATGAAGGAAAGTTGAAGTTTGGTTGGATTTAATTTCCCGCTGGAGGAAGAGGTTGTTCGGTTGCTGAAGTTGCTAATTAATAAAATGTTGGCCAAGAATGTGGGAATGGGACGAAAGCATTGGACTCAACTGAGAAGACTATTGAAGGAACGAAAAAAAAAAAAAAACAATTAATTGGGATCTGGACGGAAAAGACTGGTTTCTCTTTGGAGAAATTGGAGCAAATTATGTATCTTCTTCTTGACGTTGAATTGTTGGCCACTCTTCGGAACCATATTGGCGATGTTGTTGGCTGGGTGGTGCCATATGGTAGGAGGTTGTGAGGAGGCAAACCGTAGCATAATGGATTGGTGTGCCAATTTCCCCACAAGAACAGAAAGAGGTTTCGGCAAGGTTGAATCTATGGAGAAATGAAGGGAAAGGCCCATGTCCTGTGAAAAATAAAACTTCGTTGATCATAGTGCAATAAATGGATATGTTTCTTCATAAGATGATAAAGATGATGATGGTATATTTACAGGTGATAGTTTAACCATAAAAACAGAAATAGTATCTATATGTCAGAGAGAGTGTATAAGGTCTCTAATACTGCTGCGTACGTGCTGTGGTTGACCTTTTGTTGATTTTGTACACTTCATACTCATATTTCTTTCTTTTTTACAGTTTTTGTTTGTATAAGGTTTTATATGATACTCCCCTTTGTTTCTTGTATATTATTCCAGATTTTCATTTTTGTAACCTTTTCCATCTCTCTGCCTTCGCCATTATTTGCCAGACAGTCAAGGAGCGTCTTCCGATGTCTCTTCCACTTCATGTCCGCCACACTGTTTAAATAAACAAAAGGTTATAGTCGCAGGGGCATGAAGTGGTGTTCTGTTCTGTGGTTGACCTCCTACGTGCGGCCAGGTGCCGGACATTTGTTAAACCTCCCCTTCGCGGGAGCAACGGATCTCTCCTACTTGAGAGCTTGCCCAAAGAATGCCCTCAGTCACATAGAGTAGTGTTAAGGCATGAGAGTGGCTGCGCCATCTGGTGGTGACAGGAGCAAATTCCACATATATGTCTACAAACGTGTCTAATTTTGGACCAAATTATTTAGCTGGTGGGCTGGCTATTTGTTAGCCGGTCCTTAAACACGGTAACTCAAAACCACAAGCTAGATAAATAAAATTTGGTATTTTGTCTTGCCACCAAAGTTATAAATCTGTTTCAAAGTTTCAACCGAACTGGTCAACGAAAAAGGTCTAAAATGCATTCCCGATTCTCTTCATTACACGAACTCTCCGTAATGTGTAAGTACACAAGAAAGTCGAGGGGGGGGGGAAACACTCTCTCTTGTGCTAAAATGAAAAAGAATAAATGTTAATTTAGGAGCCAAATTTTTTATTCCAACTTGGGACATTTGTTTAATCCCAGTGATACTTGGTTGCAAACCGGTTATATACTACCTTTCCCCCGAAATTCTATTTTTGCACTTGATCTATTATAAAAACATCGAGAGAGAAATTTTGAAAAGAATTGTTTTCTTAATTTCAGAAATATATGATTAATATTTTTACTCGTTATAATATTATTTTCTATTTCTCTTATTTATTAACCCATTATATGCCAAAATTCTATTATTTCACTTTTTCAAAAAAATTACACTGATATGATAACATGAATTAAATATGAAAGAAAACGATATTTCTGATATTTTTTTTAATTAGAATTGATTAATTTTTAAAATGTTTTATTGAATTTATGGCAGCTAATTTAACCTTTAGGTATAGCAATCAACGCTAAAAAAATTGCATTGTTTAGGTAAGAATAAAAAGAAAGCAAGCGTCCCAAAAAAGGGGCAACGGTAAATAATGGGTTAAAGCATAATTATAGCTTTTGCATGATTTTAAAATTATTACGATGGATATATTTGTTTGGGATAGTTTGCCGACTCGTGTTCTTAGAGGGAAAAAAGAAGTTTCGGAAACTACGTTTCTTTGCTAACCAAAAGAGAAAGTGAGATTATCATTTGATGCCTGTATTTACCATGAGAATACTTAAAGATAATATTCTCTTGTGTCGATAATGTTTTTTCAGAATTTGAAGCAGGATAATATTAATTTCTTACATTCTTAATGTTGACAATTATTCTTATCAGCAGATTAAACCTGTTTGGAATCGAGAGATTTTGAAACTTCAATGATTCAGCAAATAACTAGGTTTTTTTTGTTGTTTTTAAATTGATTACTGGATATAATTACAGTGAATCATTGCCAATTCAAAACTGAGGAGTTCACAGTAAGAAATCCATTTATCCAAAAATTAGAAGTAAGAAAAACTTGTCAAAAACGATTGCAGGTAGAGAAAATGACATTTTTTAAATTATATACATGTCAGTAAAAATTTATTTTTAACATTCAGAAGATACATCATTTTGATGTTTGTTTATTTCGATGGTTAAAAAACTATCTACAAAGTTTTAAGAAGCTGTAGAATAATTTTTCAGGAAAATGTACTTACGCAAACAGATTTTTTACGTTCCAAAGCAATAATATGAGTTCTTGTAAATCAGTGAATAATTATGCATCTAATTATTTTTCCGAGTGCAAAGGGTTAATAAATAATACATAATTAATAAATAAGCAGTAAACAAATTTAATAAAGTAATAATCATAATTAATTTTTAAATATTTTTCATTAATAAGTAAGTATATTTAATCAAGAAACAGTGCACACTCTTTTGATTACAACAATTGTATAATGGAACTTCAAAACAAACAATACAATTTCTACATCTTATGAATTAAATACCTTAAAATCTTATTCACGGATGATCCCTGAGGGCAGGAGGTACAAACGTATGTAAATAACGAGAGCAATTCAGAAATGCAAACAAATTTTTAGTTTTGACTTCGAATTAACCAAAATTAATTTCGAATTATAGATGATATTTCGACAATATCCTCTTGTGAAGTCGCATCAAAATTTGAACCAGGTTATCAAATTGTAATGATATAAATTGCCGACTATCTTAAGATTTGTGATGATTTTTCTTGCCAGCAAATCAATCGAAAAATTTGAAACTTTGATATTTCAGGAACTAACTGTTTTTCTTTAAAAACTGTTTACCTTTAAAATTGTTTTGTTTATATTGTGAAGAAAATCCAACATTGCAAAAATTAAGTCTTGCCGCTGACGGATTTTGTTGAAATTTTAATGCCTGTCTTCAATTTTGTTGTAAAGATTCCTCCACATAAAATTCTACTGACAGAGCCTGCTGTGATTTTTAGTTTCTCGTGTACGAAGAGAAAGTATTGTAATCGTCAAACTCCACCACGAGATTTTGATGAATCTCCTTGTTTGAAACCTCTTCGAGTCCGAAAGAAACACTTTTGAAATTATGTATGTGTCTGTCCGTCTGTGTGTACGTGAACTTGATTCCTCAGCAACTGAACGAGCTAGATAAATGATATTTCTTGTGTGTCTTTGGACCAAAATTATAAATCTATATCAAATTTCAGATAAAGTTCGACAGCGGGAATGCAGTATGCCAGTCTATGAGCGGGCAACATTCAACAACGGGCAAACTAGACGAGTGACATTTGGTACGTTGTCTTTACACCTAAACTGTAAATCTGTATCAAATGAAGCACGAATCCGTATGCTGGAAGAGAAGTTTTGTCTTAAAATTCATTCTCGATACCCTTTACTATACGAGGATGGTTAATAAAAAAACTTACCATAATGTGGAATTGTCCTATAAATACCAGGTTTAGCACTCTCGCTGGTTAACACATTACCTACCATTATTCACGCCTGAGATTCTAACCATCTATCTAACTAGATGACCCCTTCTCTGCCATCTCTTAAATGCAGTAGAGAAGGGGGTCATCTAATTAGATAATAGGTTCTGGACACGCCAGCGCGTCGGTGGCAGTGAAATGTGTTAATTCTGGTGTTAACACACATACGGATAGACATGCCCAATTCCAAGAGGGAAAAACATCAAAATCGAGGAGATCTATGAGATAGAAATTCATCATAATTTCCCGAGATCCAATTTTACCCAAATGTTTTTAGGCTGACATAAATTACGTGATGCAAAAATCGTTCAATACGCAATAAAGGGTAGACCATAGTGCCTAAAACTACCAAATTCGGCACGCAGTTACTTTTGGGGTACTAGATGCTCACTAAAGGTTTTTCAAAAGTTTAATTGAAACTTTAATTAAAAATTGATCGAACTTTTAAAGTTTTCCTCGATAATTATTCGAAACAAATTGTCACACAAAACTCAATTATTACACCACTTTCAAATTCAAAAATTTGGCTCTTCATAATAGCAATTTTATTTCTACGAAATTTTTCCTTTTTATTTTAATAAACTTTTCAAAATTTGTCATGCAACGGCTCATGCAATGAATTTTTACCATTCATTCTTTAATGAAATGCTCAGTACTCTGTTTAATTGTAGAGTCAGCTTTCGCAGCATAAATTTTAATTCAAAAAATTAGCAAGATTTGCTTGCGTACTTTTATTTTAAATTTAATGGAGGTAACTATCATTTTGTATTATGTAGATATAATTTTATGAACTTGTAAACCTGTAACCCGACTGCGTACTACGACGAAATAGTATTATAAGAAAGCAGACAAAAAAATGTTGCTTTTTGACATAATATTTTTAACCAGAAAGATCTGGATCACCCCGCCCTGCCTTAGCATCCGAGATTCTGAATGACAGCCACTGCAATAGCTTCGAGTATGGAGTCCTAGTAGCCAATCACCTAGCCACGGCCCGACCCCTCCCGAGGGAGGTACGTACTATCACTGGAGGAGGGACCCAGAGCTCCACCATTACTATACCCAAAGGGGAAGCGAGTTCCTGTTTACTTATTCTGCAGCAACTCATATCCGTGCCCTCGCTGGCCCCCCCCCCCCCGCCCGTGGGAGACATAATATTTTTAAGCTGGCAGTCTTTCTGTGAATTGTATGATGAGAAAATCTTCACTCACAGGCTGCGGCTGATGCAATCAAGTCAGAGAAGATACAGCCGAATCAGGCCTAAAACATTATCATTCTACGAAGTTTCGGACTTCAAGTTCTAGTTTCTTTATTTTGCTTGTGTCACTTTAAGTCTTTTTTTATGCATAAGACCAGCAATTTATGCAGTAAAACTTCAAATCTTGAACCTTTCAGCGGGGTCCCCTTTATACCAACGTGAAAGGCCGCGCGTATTTCCTAGATACACTATTGTAAAATATCAGTTTTGCCTTTGCCATCCGATTTTATTTAACCTCCTAATTAGATTCCACCACCCATTTGGGATAATTTCTTATTATTTCAATCTATTTAAGATGGTAAAGGATACTTGAGGCATTTAAGCGTGTCCAGATGAATTTGGTATATAAAATCAATTGTTACATTGACTTAAATACGGATTTAAATAGCAAACATTCTGTAATTCGATGCTCGTGTCAGAGACTCCATTGTATGTTAAGAGGGTAATTATTAAAATTAGGCTCTAATTGGGTAAGTGTTAATAAGTTCAATTATTTAAACAATTTTTATTTAAAAAAGGATTGGTAACAATGTAAACATAAAACACACAAACAATATAAAATGACCAAAAAATTAGATTGACGTGAAAATAAAATAAATGAAATTGCCAATATTTCAGCTGAAATATTTGTGTTTGTAATATAAAGCTCTAGAAACAACATGGAAGTAAGAAAACAATTGAAATTTAGATATAAAAAGCAAGAAGTCGGTTTCCTTGTCATTTCATTGCAACGGCCACGCATATCTGTAATACAAAAGCAGATTCGCAGAGTCCTATTAACGCCTCAGGGGTGGCGCCAGTGGGGGCAACAGGGGGGCTCCAGGGTCCCCCTGTTGGGGATGCTATGCCACCTCATCGGAGAAAATTTTTGTACTCCGTTCACACAACGGGATATTCAGCTAGTAAAAAAAAAAAAAGATATGACGCAAATTTGAGACCAATTTCAATACAC
>BGPR01013244.1:30493-42329 GCA_013235015.1 Araneus ventricosus
TGTGCCCCCCTTGTCGGGGAGGCCGTGCCCCCGTACAGAAAGTCGTGCCCCCTGTCGGGGAAACCGTGCTCCCCCGTACAGCAAGTTGTGGCCCCTGTCGGGCCTCCACTTCTGTAACTTCTCGAATTCCAAACGATGACTAACAGTTCGTCGAAAGGAGCTGGAAGTATAGCCAAAGTCATGCTTTCGTAGCACCCTTTGGTAACAGGATATAAAACGAAATTCTTCTCTATTGTATCTCTCACATAAGCGCGCCTTCTGGGAGGACATTTTATTATTAATTTGACATGATTGACGACCAAGCTTGGTTTATGTACATGAATACCAGTGCTCTATCGTGCTTTGGATAATCACGAAGCATTGTTATGGGGATAATCAACTAATGAAAATAGTCAGAAAGGTCTCTTTAGGCCGAAAATCCCATAAAATATCTCTAACATATGCTGAAATTGTTATTAATGGGATAATGTGCATTCACTGAATACAGAAAATAATTAAATTTTCTCCCTTATGAAAACTTTATTTCGTTATCTTGGGATTCTTTCCCTCTGCTTTGTTAGCCATGTCGACAAATTAGTATTAATTTTCTTTAAGATTATTAAATTTGTCTGAAAGTTTTGTGGGCAGTAATAGTTCAGCGCACTTCAATGCTAATCAGCAATCATCATTAAGGAAATATATGTTTAGTCTAGTATGAAAAATAAGTCTGTATATCGTATGATATTTAGTATTATCAGCTATGATTGAAGCAGTTTCAGAAATCCGGGTAAAAAACTGATGATTTAAAACATTTCTGTATGTTATTGTGAAAAATTTGTTTTATAAATTATACAGTGTGTTGCCGAATTCGACCGACAAATTCAAAGGGTGATAATGAAAAATTACGGTAGAAAATAGGGTTGCAAACCACGTTTAGTCGGTGAAAATCGGAAAAATACAGGATGTCCGAGAATTGTTGGAAACTGTTCAAAAATTAATTCAACCTAATAACGTTTCAACTACGAATTTTTTTAAATGAAAGCGCATTTTTAAACATTTTTTTCAGATAGGTAACACGCCGTTTTGGTGGTATAGGGGGTTGTAAATTACTGAAAATCAAAAATTAGTTTAGAGCCATTGTCTGCAAAAATATTAAAACCGGAGAAAAATAAAAGCATGAAATTGTTAATTCACATGTAGTGTGAAAACTGAAGAGTTTTCGAGATATTCAAGAAAAACTAAAAAAGCACCAGAAAACACAGATTGACTTTGCTGATCGGTAGCCATTGCGTATGGAATTTTCTCGCTGTAACAAATTTAGAAAGGCGTAACGCCGCGTTACCAATCTGAAAGAAAAAAAAAACTTTTTGAGATGCACTCTTATTTCAAAAAAGCTTCCAACAATTCTCGGACACCCTGTATTTTGGCGATTTTCACCGACTAAACGTGGTTTGCGACCCTATGTTCTATGATAATTTTTCATCCTCCTGATGCCTACTATTACCCCTCTGAATTTGTCGGTCGAATTCGGAAACACCCTGTATTTTGAATGTATTAAAAATCAAAATGTTTCTTTGTATCATGTTACAAAATTCCCAACAATTTTCTGAAAAATAATTTAGTTACGTCTTTTTTTATTTTCAGAAAGGGGGGATCCTTTCAAAAGCTTAAAGTTTAGTTTTAAGAAGGAAAGTTTATGTTTTGACGCAACTTTATTTTCATGTTTGTAAAGATGAAATTATGCTGTCTGTTTTTTGCTTTCTTCCTGATGTGCTAGAATTCTAAAATTCTGTACAGTTGTGTTTTTTCAATATTTTCAGAACTTAATTATGATTCAATCGACTAATTTTATTTAGTTTCGATTTAATACGAGAAACACCTCCTGGTTGTGAATTTCAGAAAAATTTATTACAAGGTAGCATAATCATTATAATAAATGGAAATTACGGAATATATTAAAGATTGAAAATGTTAAAATTAATTTCAAAAATGCGTTTATTAGAGTAGAAAAGATAGAAATTGATTCTTTTTATCAAATTTGAAGGTCAAAGCAAAATTTTAAACACATGAGGCGCGGAAAACAATTATATTAGGAAATTAAGCCACATTGAATAGCATGAGAAAGAATATTCTTAAACGTTCATTATAAATTAAATGAATATTATAACTGTGATCAAAGTTACAATGTCTGGTAATAATTATTTACTCTTTAATATGAATCATATTCACTCTGATAAAAAAAAATTGCATTCATAAAAACTATATATTGCTCGAAAACGAAATGATTCCGTTATAACTGAATATATTCAGAATGAAAAAAAATTTCAACATTGAATAAATACAACCGAGATGTGGCATTATCGCCAGCTGTGTCGTAAGCTATAATTGCATGCGTATCTAATCCGCCCTTTTTGGTGACGCCATCTGTTAACCAATGGCGAAGAAGCTGCTGCAGTATTTTCGGTGTTCCACCTGATCGTTCTCTCACTTTTTGTTATCATCTCACCGCGTTTGTAGTCATATGATGTAGTAGTTTAATTTATGTTTTTTACTTAATTGTTGTTCTATTAAATGTGTTACCCTTCTAAAACTTGTGTTTTGACGTGAAAACGTCTATCCGCTCGTTACAGTGATAGTCGGTCAAACTTTCTTGTGTGACAAAATACCGTCAGATTTGAATCGCTAATAACTACGAAACTAATAATGCGAAAAGAATGGTTAGATACATCATATCTATAAGAGTTTGTCGCATAGTATTTGTTTTGCCTGTGACTTCATTGTACCAGTGTAGGCGCATGCGCGTGATTGTTATGAATTATCTTTATGTAAGGTTATAAATAAGTGTAGCGTGGAAACGAGCTTAGCTAGGAGGTTGATTCTGGTGTCATTTTAAAGAGCTTGAGGAGTATTACTAGGATCCAAAGTGAGACAATAAAAATATTTATCAGAATATAAGTAAAAATCGATATTAAATTGAAAATTTCAAACTCTGCATGTTTTTTTTATCATAGCATGCAGAGTTTTTTTTTTTTCGAATTGTACGAAACTTACAGAACATCTGACAATACGTAAAGGAAACATTGTATTAAGATTTGAATTCAAAAATTTGAATATTACGTGAAATCTGAGCATTTGTAGTAAATGTTTTAATGCACATACTCAAAATGTAGTTATATATACTGTCAACACATGGTGCCATTAAAAGATACTCTAAATAAAAACATAAGAAAGGAGCAGTTCAGGTCCGCGCCGTAGATTTTTCTTGGAAACGTCTGGATAAAATCATAAAACAGGTGTCTCGTATTAATTGATAAATTTAATTATCAATCTCTTTAATACAATATTTACCGACAGTAGTATAATGGTTACAGAATAGATAAATCTCAAGTTTATCGCATGTAGCAAGGGTCTGTGGTAGCTTGTGATTTATCTATTCTGTAACCATTATTCTACTCTGGTTAAATATTGTATTAAAAAGATTGATAATTAAATTAGATGTTAATACGAAACACTTGTTTTTATGATTTTATCCCAACGTTTTCATGAAAAATCTACGGCGCGGACCAGAACTGCGCCTTTCTTATGTTTTATTCCGTGTTTTATGCACTGCGTCACTATGAAGTAATTCTTCTGAAGGAAGTGAGTGTAAGTGTCTATGATAATGTGAAGTACGGTGTTGATAGTAGCTAGGATATTATGCCACAGCCATCACTCTGTGATTAATCACACACTGCACGAACTCGCACCTTTTACTGCTACATCGGTAACCTTCAACACTCGTATGCCATAGACACACGAAAAAATATTATCTCGTATTAATAACTTTCCACTATAAAACGAATACTTTCCCCTAACAACGTGCTTCGTTACGTCTATAACTCCTTTTTGCATCTTTCAAACTGAACGTTACCATTTTTCACTCCATTCACGTGCTTATCCAATGGAATTAGTGATCTGGTGAATGAATTTATTTAAATTATGCAAAAAAAGTTGCAAGTTATGAAAATATAACTTTTTCCAAGTACTTTTTAAAAAACTAAAGTCATAAATGATGAGCGATATGTGATAAAGTCATAAATGATGAGCCAAGTGTAAAGTATTTGAATTACAGTTCCATGTATTAGGTGTATACTATTTACACTGTAGTACAATTATATATTTCCCGTTTACAATTTGCTTAGGATGGTGTCTTGGTGTCATTCTACATACTCGGTCAACTGTTCTCGAGTTTTCGACGGTTTTAGGAATTGTTTTGGTTTCTTTTGAATTATATTCTTGTCCATTGTAAAATTTTAGATCTCTTGTGTGCTTCTGTGCAGTTTTTGTAATGCGTGTTGTCTCTCGATTTTTGTTTGTAACTGTTTGGTTTTAATTGCTATTGATTTTAATTTGGTTATCTTTTGTATGTGTTTTTAATGTTTAGTTTTTTACGTCTTTGCTCTTTGAGTTTTTGCGTTTTGTGTTTTTGCTCTTAAGCTTTTTGTGTTTTTGCTCTTAAGCTTTTTGTGTTTTTGCTCTTAAGCTTTTTGTGTTTTGCTCCTTTGCATTTTGTGTTTTTGCTTTTTATCTTTTTTTTCCTTTTGAGTCCACTGTTGTAAGCGATGATTTTTAAATTGTTCTGCTCACCCCTTGGGGTTCTTTGTAAACTCTTTGTTAATGTAGTTCATTTGTTTTGTTTTATGTTTCCCCTCCAGCCTGTGGAAGGCCTTGCACCCTCTTGGGTAGGCTGGGCTGGAGCGGGTTATAAATAAATAAATAAAAAATTTGCTTAGGGTTTTTCTGTCAGCGCCTCACTCTTTTACCATTGATATTTTTGATTAAATTTATTTTCTACATTTTAGCACACAAAGAGAAGCCTGTTTTTAAAAAACTTTGTTCATTTTTAATACTTTGTGTATAGTTTACTATGCAAAAATTGCGCATACGCTTCTTCATAAACAAATGCGCATTTCAATTTTGATATATTTTCGTCCGACAGCCCCATTAATATCGATTTGCCACCAGAAATCCTTTTACCTTTGTATACTATAATAACCACCTATATTTCACAGACGCCGAACGCATGGTGAAGGGGTCTATATTTATTCACACCATTTTCTTAAAAACACGCGTTTAAAAGCCTCACGAATTACCCTAAACACAGGCCTTGCAGATGCAAATTGAGAGGTTTTGTGATGCAAATGCTGCCGGCATGGTGGAAAAATAATACCGCATGATTATGTAGTCACTAGCTTGGAAATAATGCGCGTCATTGGTTGAAGAATCGTATTTACTCCAAATCGCTCGAGCGAGGCGTTCGAGCGAACGGATGAGTAGGTTCTGTTCACTCGTAGGATTGGGAAGACGTAAATTTTTACTTTTTATTCAGATGTTTCTTTAAAAGGTTCTCGCTGTGCAGTTTATGTAAACAATAATGAAAAATGAGTTGCGTGTGTTTTTTTAGGTTCATTTGATGCCAAGTTTGAGTTGTGTTTTTCAGTAGTGTATGTTACCGACAATGTATGAAATACCGGCATTCTATAGAATGCCTAGGCATTTTTAGGCAAAGTATGAAATATGAGAATTATCTGAACACGTTGCATGCATACTTTCCCTAGGCACCGTATATAATACCTAGGCATTCTATAGAATGACAAACGTTCTTTAGACAAAGTATGAAAAAAAGGTCATAATAAAGCTTTTATTTAAAAGACTTGCATTCTACAGAAATACAAATGCTATTTAGAAAAAATAAGATTGTCATTAAAAATCTTTTATTCAAAATATGTAAAGGAAAATGAATCTTATAAAACAAAGTTTATGCCTTTCTTATTAAAGAGAACAAAATATGACCCTACTATTTCCACCAAGGAAGGAAATAATTTTATTTTGAATTGTTCTTTATTTTATTTCTTATAAATCGAATCGACGATGTCCTTCATATTTTACCGGTTTGTATAGAATGTCTAGAAATGTGTGAAATATTAATTGTTTCATGATTTGCCTAAAAATGCCTAGGCATTCTATAGATTGCTGCTTTTCAACTATTTAAAATATGATACTTGCAGTTTTTTGTCAAAAAATAACCTCATCCACAGTTGAACAAATTCTTTTTATGGGGGAAAAAAACAACTTCCTTAAAAAAAACCTAAATAGAAACAGTTTTCTTATATATTCCTTTGCGTGTGTTTGCTTTAAAATAAAATTTTTTTGTAGAAAAATAATTAATTCATAATTAACAAATAAGAAGAACAGTACCTATATTTAAGAAATTTACCACTATCTGGAAATAAAATTTGCTTAACCCTTCACTGCGCAGTGATGTATACATGCACATTTTTATATTTATCTATTAGTAGTATTTCAGTAATTGAATAGTTAACAAAATGAATTAATTATAAAATTTTTGACTTGAAGTAGACAATTATTTTAATTGAAAGTTTTTATTTAAACAATAAGTAATATATATAATATTACTTATATAGGCTTGTACATTTCTTGAACTAATTCTTAAGTTTACTCAAGTACTATCGAAAAGTATAAAAATCGCGCATTTTAGTTTTAAAATCTGTTTACGGATTTTTCAAAGTTACGTTATAAACCTCAGTTTAACAAAAAGTGTACAAAATTACTTATTTCTAACTTTTTTTGTATACAAAGTACACGAAGTGAAAATATAATAATCCTCTAAAATTTTGATTTCGAGATTTTGTCTCATCTCCACACCGACTGCGAAAAAGCGATTTTAGGTCGATTCCTTATAGGAAGTCTACCTACTGCAATGATTCTTATGGCACGACTTCTGGAAAATTTCTGCAGATCTTCACCGATCATGATCCATAGAACCCAAAACCACACTTCGTTCAAAAGTTTATATATACGTATATGTATAACGCTTTTGCCCATATTATCTTGTGAACACGATAACTGGAGTAATTTTCATTCGATTTTAACCGGCGGCGTGGGATATGTTGACAGTGAAAATCTCGACCGTGTTCGTAGATGGGCTATCTAGCTCAAAGGGGGTGGAAATGGTGGGGGATTGAAATTTTCATTTCCCCATAATTCCTTCACAATTGAAGATGGAAAGAAAATTCAAATTAGGCGAATTATCACCTTATCATAACGAAAAATTTTTGCATTTTAAGTTTTTTGATAGCTGCAATTGCTTCGAAGTTATGAGCTGAAAAGTGATTTTCCCTCCCCCTCCGACTTAAATTACCGTTCAACCCCTTGTCAGCAAGCTCTCGTCGTTTGCAGCCTCTTCCACCCACTTTCATTCTTGTAGCTCGAATTCTTATGAAAATAGAGGGTGAAATTTTCTCTTCCTTATATCTCCAGACTAAAGGAATCTACCTTTGCTCTCCGGTTTTTTACGGGGATTTTTGAATTTATGCTTGTTTGTCGGTCTGTGTGTGAACACGCGAATTCAAACCAGCGAGAGTGGTCTCCCCTAAACTTTCTCGTTTACTCCTAACAAATGTAGAGAAAAAAATAAGCTGAAAGGCAGTGAAACGAACAAGAACCCTTAACGTAGTGGAGAAAAAATAAGCGAAACGTCATATCACGATTGCCGAAGGTCGTCCAACGCGGAAGTGGAATTAGAAGCCGGCGTGATTACCAATAGGGCTGGGTGTAAGATAAAGGAAACGAAATATGCAATTTGAACGCCTTTTTTTTAAACCGACTGACACAAAATTGGACACAAATCTACCATTAAGGTAAGAAGGCCACATACCAAATTTCATTTATCAAAGTAATTTTTTAAAGAAGTTATTGCGTTCAAAAGTATGCGATTATACAGACAGTCAAACCTTTGACGGATTTGGTCCAAAATTTGATACAAGCCTACATTTCTGATGATAAAAATGTGTTCCAAATTTTATCCACCTAGCTATTTAAGTTTGTTAACAGACATAAAACAGATTACAGACAGAAAGATTTTCCGTGGACGGATTTTGTCCAAAATTTGATAGAAACCTACAAATTATGTGCGAAAACCACATATCAAATTTCATCCCTGTAGCTGTAATAGTTTTCGAGTTATCGTGTTCACAGACAGACACAGAGACAGACATAATTCCAAAATTATGTTTTTCGGACTCAGGGAGGTCTAAAACGTGGAGATTCGTCAAAATCTCTAGTTCGAATTTTTTTACTATTACAATACTTTCGTTTTGTATACTTCGTATGCGAGAAAGTAAAAAGCAACAACCTTGACGCGGATGCTACCTTTTACACCGAAATTGCAGATCTCTATCGAATTTTGGACAAACTTCCTCTTCTCAAAGGCTGTCTCTCTATACGGATGCAACAGAACACGATTACTGAAAAACGCAAAGATCTTAGTAAATGAAATTTTGATCTGGATTTGACATCAAAATTGTAAATCTGTAGAAAGTTTGGACCCAATCGACCAACGCGAAGAGGTCTTACTCGATTCTCTTCTACTCCGTAGCTAAATACCATACGCGCCGTATTGTTTGGTATCCGAACACGTTGAAAAGTCGATTTTCGGCCAAAATTCCCATTTTTTAAATTTTTGATGATTTGGATAGTTCATTCAATTACATTTCTAAAACATATTTACTTTTGTCGGTACGTTAATTAGAAGATGAGATATTAATTGTTTTATAACAAATCGAAAACCGGAAGTGGGCGTTTAATTAACCGGAAGTTGTCATTTAAAGGACAGAATCCTGTCAAAAATTCTTTTAAACTGCATTTTTTCAAGTTAATATGATGTTAGTATATTTTTAGGAATTTTTTTTAAAGTTTAGATACTTAATTTAAGCACGTGGCAAAATTAAAATTTGATTTTTCTCAAAACTAGATGTTATGCATAATTTTCACACTTCAAACATGATAACTCAAGATATTATCATTCGATTGTTCTGAAATTTTATGAACACTTTCTTCAAATGTGTCTCTAGTGAATGTACTAGAATAATGTATATTGTAACAATATTTTTTTAATTATGGTCTTTTATCTGAAAAATGACATGAAAAATTTGCTGAAAATCTTATAATGATTGTTCGATTAGCTCTAAAAGTTTTATTTATACAAAGAATGTTAAGATTCTAGTACAAGCACTAGTCCATAGTATGTAGTTTATTTTAGTATTAGTTTTATTTGAATTATTACAAAAGTTTGACCTCTAGCATGTTTGAAGTTTTTGGGAATTTCCTCTAAAAAGCAGCAGAAATTCAAGATTTTGTAAATTTATAATAATTTATACTCAAAAATCATACTCTAATATTAATCTTTATTAAATTCGAATCTAAAGAACATATTTTGGTGTTTCTATTTCACAATTTTAAAAACAAGTGCTCCGTACGTGTTCGGATACCTTAACCCAGTGTTGCCCTAAGCAACATGCCCAATGTTGTCTTCTAAAATCTTGAGAATAAGTCTGAAGCTCTAATGCCTGTTGTTGCCAATAGGATACGTACTGAAATTTTTATTAAATCAATTTACAACATATAGATGGCAGTCGGAGTGCTAATAAATTTAAATTGATGTTTTCCCCTTGAGGCTGTATCTTCTTAGTTTTGTTTGTAAACTTGAGAATACCATATCTTATTCTACAATGTTGAAGGAAATTTCTTATCCGTATTATTAGTTATTGAAATTCATCTCTGCATGATATTATAGAATTTTATCAAGAATTTTTTTTTCTGAAGCAAAGCCCAGTGTTGTCAGTTGGTGACGAACTGTCTTTTAGCCGTAAACCCTACTTGGAATAAAATAGAGTTTTTTAAAAGTATTTTTCCCATGTTTTATTCAAAACCAGCTGGAGTGTTCTCCCCTAAACTTTCTCGTATACTTCCCCAGAAAGGTGCTGTTTCCCCTCCCCCCGCGTGGATAAAAAAATTCGAACCTACTGCAAACCAGAATCCAATGACTATCAGAAAGGTTTTCATTGTAGATTATAGTGATTGTAAAATATTTACGTAAAGAATCAAATTCAAAGAGATGCGTAGCGATTAAATGCGAACCGATTTTCCACTCTTACCGTCTCAAGGACAAAGTGCCGTAATCCTTCCGCGTGCACAGGCATTGCTACCAGCACGCATGCGCATGGAGTTCGTTTCAAAAGTCAAGTATGCGATTATACAGACCGACAGACAGTCAGCCCCTTGACGAATTTGGCTCAAAATTTTATACGGACTTAAATTCATGACGATAAAACCGTGTACCAAATTTTATCCATCTAGTTATTCAAGTTTTTCAGTTATAGTGTTCGCATGACTGCGGACAGACAGACAGGAAGACTTCCCGTAGACGGATTTTGTCCAAAATTTGATAAAAACCTACAAATTATGTTTAAAGACCACATACCAAATTTCATCCCCGTAGCTCTAATAGTTTTCGAGTTATCTTGTTCACAGACAGACATAATTCCAAAATTGTGTTTTTCGGACTCAGGGAGGTCTGAAACGTGGAGATTCGTCAAAATCTCGAGTTCGAATTTTTTTGACGATTACAATACTTTCTCTTTGTATACTTCGTATACGAGAAAGTAAAAATGAACGAATGTTATACTCCGCTGTTAATAAAATCGATTTATAAGTTGCATGCATATATAAAAATATGAAATAACCTAATTTATATATTGTTTTTCTAATGTTAGAAATTATTTTCATGAAAAGGCGTAATATATTATCTACTGGATCGCACAGTTTCATGAAATATTTTTACACAGTAGAAACACTTTTTACAGGAAGATAATTGTAGCTTTCAACTCTGACAATAATAGTATAATGATCTGAGTTTCCTCTTAAACTTTCTCTTCGCCAGTTCTTTGAAATTATCGCTTGCTTAATCAAGTTCCTCCAAGCCAGTTGTTTTGAAATAGTTTTGAAATTATAAATAAGCAATGTAGTTCGACGATTTTCCTTGTTATTTGTAATGGAACGTAATGATAGTATGATTGTGCTTTCTTTCTTTCTGCTGGTAGGTTAATGTACTGAAAGTTTTCATAAACTCTGTAATTTAAATTAAAGATTTCAACCTGGCTGGAGGGAAAATTAGAATACAGGAAAATACATCTTTGAGGTGAGACAAACTAATCGACATAAATTTGTACGAATTATTGACAAAATAACAAATATAATTCTAATTTAAGAAAGTGGATTCTTCATACAGAAGAGTATTCACAACATTCAGAATATGGAATATTATGAAATATCATTCAGTATTATGAATAACATGATATACCTTACCAACAATATTATATAATACGTAATAATATTTCCGAGTGTCGACTATGCGTGATTAGCAAATTTTTTTTCTTGACGGTTGGATGATGTATGTACTACTATTTTGCTAATATAAAAAATGTAATACTATTAACTAATTATTTGCTTTTCGCAATTTTTTTTTGTATTGAATAAATTTACATTTCTTCAATAAATATCTCCATTTAAATTTGTGGTAAGCACCTTTAAATTTGGGAATAAACCTATATCTGCAAATATACAGATAGAAGCGTGCAACTCAGTGTGTTCATTGATGAATGGGAGAGGAACATTGTACTGATACTTTTACATTATGTATAAAAATTTAATTTTTTAAAGTTTTTAATAGCAACATCCACAGAATCCAAACTGTTTTCATAAAATTGTCCTCCTTATGTAGCTCTGTAATTGGAAGTATATGTCTAGGTACAATATTTAAGGAAATAAATTCTTGCTCTCCTTTTTTTTGGGACACCCTGTAAAATATCACGCGGCGGCCGTGTGAGGAATTCGAGGCTCCCCAGGGCCGCTTAGTTAGGGAACTACTGATCTAGATCGTTTCACCAGACTATATTCCTTAGGTCAACTTGTTATTCCAACGGTCAACGAGAAAAGATGACCTCTTTTCTCAATTTAG